>JBAJFG010000254.1:0-264865 GCA_037903475.1 Ancylostoma caninum
TCTAACAAATAAGTCCCTTGTCCACGGGGGGGGGGGATCCTTCTCCTCGTCATTCGAATGCCGGCGACAGGCCGTAGTGACAGGCCGGCTGACGAACACCCCACGTCACATCTAATGGATCATGACGTCAAATGGATTCAAGAAGAAGGCTACGCGGGAATCGACGCCCACTCGCGGGGCCCGGTGAGTGTGGACAATAATATGCGAGGGTCCCCGATGCTTCGCGAACGGCGGCATCGGGGGGGGGGGCAAGCAGGCGAGTCGTTAAGGATAACGACGTAGCCAAGACGCGTATTGCTACTTTGAACGTCGGCACGTTGACAGGCCGTTCATTTTAACTGGCAGCAGCACTTCAGCGCCGTCGAATCGACTCGTTTGCGGTGCAGGAGACGAGGTGGTCTGGCAGCAAATCCCAGGACATCGGATGCGGATTCAAAATCGTCTACAGTGGTAGCCCAGGTACAAGAAATGGTGTCGGCATCATTGTCTCCGAACGGTTCAGGGATTCCATGGCAGGCGTAGAGCGTTTTGACGACAGTCTTATGAAGATTGTTGTCGTCGCGTTAGAAATCGCATCCACTTTTTTCTCGGCATATGCCCCGCAGACTGGATGTTCAGATCGAGCCAAAGACGACTTTTGGAAGCTGATTGATGAGAAGACTGCTGCAGTACCACCAGAAGATACGGTCATTATTGCAGGGAACTTGAATGGTCACGTAGGAGTGACGAAGGACGGCTACAGATGTCACGGCGGCTTCGGATACGGGGTGCGTAACGAGGATGGCGAGCGCATTCTCGATTACGCCGAGTCTCTTAACCTTGTTATAACAAACACGAGATTTCAGAAGCGATCATCCCACCTCGTCTCCTTCGACAGCGGCAGCAACAAGACACAGATCGACTACGTGCTCGTGATGTATCAAGACCAGAAGCTCGTCACGGATGTAAAAGTCGTGCCGTATGAGACGGTCGCGTCGCAACACCGGCCGCTAATCTGCACAATGAAAATCACGCCGCCAAACAAGAAGCGCGTCGAACGATGTGGGCCGGCTCGAATCAAGTGGTGAAGATTAAGAGAGAAAGAAATAGCAATCATCTCTCACATTCAGTTGCCACCCATCGCGAACGTCGACGAAGCATGGCAAGAGGTAACTGATGCTGTCCTCGCAACTGCTCGCTCCGAACTCGGCACGACCAAACCTGATCGACGGAAGATTGACAGGAAGATTTGGCTTGAGGAAGTGAGGGCGAAAGTTCGCGAAAAGAAGCGGCTATACCATACTACAGCGCCAAGCAGACGACGTCGAGAAGTTTCACGGCGTCAACAACGAGCAAGGCCACCTCCTGATGGATCACAAGAAGGTGATGCTACGATGGAAGGATTATTTTGAGAAGGTCTCGACGGAAGAATTTGCCCATCCATCCGTCCCAGAAGTTCTGCCCACCTTCGGACCAGTGCAGCCGATCACCATCGAAGAGACCATGTATGCACTGAAGCGAATGAAGCCAGGCAAAGCGACTGGTCCAGATGATGTGGCAGCGGAATTGTGGAAGTCGCAGTGGTGGAACTCCGCTGATTGGTTAACGAAATTTTTTAATCTAGTCATAGCGGAGAAGAAGGCGTCCGTGGACTGGCAGCGAAGCACTACCACTCCAATCTGGAAGGGCAAGGGTAGCCCCGCTGACTGCGCGAACTATCGACCAATCCGTCTGTTGTCGCATACCATGAAGATCTTCGAAGGCATCATTGATTGCCGGATTCGCGAAATAGTCCAGCTATCTCCCAACCATTGCGGCTTTGTATCCGGATGCGGCACTACCGATGCCATCCACGGCGTCCTTCTCCTGATCGAGAAGCATCGTGAAAAGAAAAGACCATTGCACCTAGCTTTCCTAGATCTGGAGAAGGCCTTTGACCGCGTCCCCCACGAGGTCATTTGGTATGCTCTGCGGCTTCACGGCATTCCCGAAGAGCTGATCGAATGGGTGCGGATTCTTTACGCCAACCACAGGAGTAAAGTGCAGGCGGCCGCGGGCACGTCGACAGAGTTCCCCATAACCGTGGGCGTACACCAAGGCTCAGCCCTTTCCCCGCTTCTTTTCATCGTAGTCATGGATACCATCACAAAGGAGCGTCACAGACCAGTGCCGTGGACGCTTCTGTACGCGGATGACGTAATGCTTGCATCCGAAGACAAGGGTGAACTTGGACGGCAGACGCAAGCGTGGAGTGACCAGCTGGCACGGTTCGGCCTCCGCCTCAACGTTAAGAAGACCGAGTATTTGACCACCGACGAACACGAGTCCGACATTATCAAAGTTAATGGCACGATTCTTTCGCGAGCCGCTACGTTCAAATACCTCAGCTAGTGGTTTCATCAGACGGCAGCCTCGTCCATGAGATCACCCCACGCGTCGCCGCTGCGTGGTTGAAGTGGCGCTCACTGACTGGTGTGCTGTGCGACAAGGACATACCAGACCGGCTCAAGTCGATGATCTACCGTACCGTGGTACGTCCTGTCGCGCTATAGTGCCGGGTGCTGGCCCACTACTAAGGAAATGGAACGCCAGATCAGTGTCACTGAGATGAGGATGCTGCGGTGGCATTACGCAGCTAGATCGCATATGCAACCAGGACATACGACAGCGATTTGGGGTAGCTGCGATAGCAGACAACCTCCGTGAGGCGCGTCTGCGATGGTTTGGTCACGCTCTTCGCGCTGATAGCGACAAAGTCTGTAGGATTGGCTTCGACGTAGAGGTACCAGAAAAGCGGCCAAAAGGACGAACAAAGCAACGATGGCTTGACACCCTACACGGTGACCTCAAGACGGCTGGGATCCATCCCGAGCAAGCGCAGGACAGAGTACTCTGGCGTCAAAGGATCAGCAAAGCGGACCCCGCTGCGAAACGGGAAAAACGCTAAGAAGAAGAAGAAGAAGTGGAAAATAGAAGACGAGAAGAAAACGAATTCAGCGGACATTTATAATTCCTCAACCTAATACATACAGAGTACGAGCGCATGTGGCGCAGTGGTAAGAGGCGCGCTGCGCACGCACACGATCGATGGTTCGATCCCGCCCGAGGCCAACCAAGCCTTCCATCCCTCCGGGGTCGGTAAATTGGTACCAGATGAGCCTGGGAGGATGAAGCACTGACTTGGTACATCAGGTGCCCCCCGCAAGTCATTGTACAGGGCAAATACGCATTCAACGCCTCTACGATGCTCAGGTGAAGTCGAATGCGTGGCGCATCCCTCGTGACGGGATTTATTAACGTCGACCACTTTATCCTTATCCTAATACATACAGAAACGAATACAACCTAAACTATATAATCTATGTGACCCTTGTCGGGATGAAGCCCGGACAACAACATTGCCAGTTGTTGCCCAAACCCATAACCTGACACCCTAGTCCTCAGTTAGCGGATTTGACATTATCATACATGGAATACAAATACGTGAGAAGTAAACTAACAAGGGAAGGATACCAAATGTCTGTGGCACTTCAAAATGGAATGTGCCTCATAATATGAAGTTGACGATGCCGATCTCGATTATGTTTTCCATTAGTGCCTAATACTACTGCGCAAAAAGTTATAGCCTTGTCTGTGCAGTATTATGAACAGTTCCTGCATCAACTCACCTTTTTTTGTAAGTGTTTCTACTTGCAAATACATATTCTGAAAGCTTGAAAGCGTTTTCAAAGATCTTCACTACATCGACTTCGTCGACAGTGGAACTGCTGATGGACTCACGTGAGCCCAAATTTTCAAGGAATTCTTTTTTGCTGAAAATTTCCCATAATAGGGTTATCTGAAGTGCTGAACACGAATATGATATCCATTTCGTGACGTCACTACATTCTTATAGGTTTGCGGTAGAATGAACAGCAATTACTGTAGAAAACCAAACAAAATTGTTGAATTTCGACATTAAAATGTTAGAGGCTTGCAAAATGATGCTGATAATCGTGATCAGCACCTGAAATTACTCCTATGTGCAAAATCTGGATGGAATCTGCGAAATGCCTGGACTACCCTATACCCAATGACCGTTTCCTCGTGAGTGGTAGTAGTAGTAAATGATCAAGGGGTGATTGTCTAACCGTAATTCTTGCTTTTTTTCGTTGAAATTTTGCATACAGGTTCAGTTGAGCTACTGATCGCGAATTCTGCATCCATTTTGCACTACAACGCCTATTTTGTGGGTTTACAGGAGGTGGATGTAGAAACTGTACCTTCGAATGTACTGCACAGACAAGGCTATAACTTTTTGCGCAGTAGTATTAGGCACTAATGGAGAACATAATCGAGATCAGCATCGTCAACTTCATATTATGAGGCACATTCCATTTTGAAGTGCCACAGACATTTGGTATCCTTCCCTTGTAAGAAGTAACGATCGAAGGGTAGATGGTATGTATAATGGTACGTATAGATACATCGATGATATATTACATATATCCAACAGCGTAGAAACTTTTGAAAACAGTCTCAAAGATATATGTCACGTTTCGTCAACATTGAGAGGACAAACGATGACAAGGACCAAACCAATTTTCTAGATCTAAAAGTAAGGGTTGAAAAAAATTCTATTGCTTGCAGTCTATATAACTAGTCTGCATAAGTCTACTACAATTTTTAGGGTGCATAGGTACCCACACACCACCTCTAATATACCTAGATACATAATAATTCGTAGCAGATGTAATAAGAATACGCAGAACTTGCACCAAACTGCAAGATTTCAAAACTAGAGTATTTGAGTTGGGAAGTATATGCATCACTAACAAATGGACCACAACCGACGTGGTTCGGGTTATTTGCCACACTCGACGGCAGCAGCATAGATGCAGACGTTTCTGGAGTTGTGCCAGCTTCAGTGCCAATGCATACTAACCTGGCCCTGGGGATGTGATACGTCCCCAAGTGTTGTCGCCATCAACCAGGTTATATTGGGAATGACAATGTCAGCGTATTCCTATTAGTTCTACAGCGACCATGCCAGAACAATGTTTTTGAAATGTGATGGAAATAACTTTCATTTATGTGAGAGGCAGAGAAAAATAGGCCAGTATTGAATTTATCAGTAAATGGCTCTGCGCATACCTCATTGCTTTATCTCTACGCAGGAATTTCAGGATTTGAACCCAAACGTTAAATTTATAATGGGTTGAGAAAATGAAAACGACCGTGTGGACGAAGAATTAGATTTCCATAAAGATAAAAGTTCAGCAGCTCGATCAAAGAGGTAGTCTTTCTTACTCGACTAGAAGACTGCAGCAGCAACTCCGTTCTGATACAGGGTCATTCAATCACTTTTGTATCACGAAATATCGCCCGTCTGGTCCGCCGCGCCACGCGGCAGACGAGATGGACGCTGTGGATGTCGGATGCTGGTGATATTGATGTTTTGCTTATGTTTATTTTCATGCAGCCCGAGCATTTTGAAATGAAAATAAAGACACAAAGAAAACGGTGGAAAGCATAAGCAAAACATTGCTATCGGCAACGCCGGTGCGTAGATGGTGCGAAGCAAGAGATCGCATGGGTGATGCAAAAATGATTAAGCGGAAGAATATCAATCTTACGAAACTAATGTTGAACTTCGAAAAAAGTATAAAAACCTACCGGTATTGTATCACTTTGTCTTAGTGCTCAGCAACCAGCAACTAAGTCGACGGCACCGTCGCATCTCCGCGCATGTCCGTGATTACCACCCTGAAACCAGAAAATCTAAAAATGTTGCTCCCCGTATATAAAACTGTGCTTCCACACATACCAATAAGACGATGAAAAATACGATTGTTATGTGGTAGATGGGAGAAGGGAGGAAGTGCGCAGCAGGAACAGTCTGATTTGAACATGAAATGGACCGCACAGCCCTCATCTCATCACCACGTGACCTTAATAAGCGCAAACATGGTTCAGTTCTACATGAACACCTTTAAAACCAATCTACAGTGAGCGTCGATGGCAGTGCGTTTTTCGCGGGCTGAGGAAGCAGGCTGCGCGACCGCGCCGCTCGCGAAGGAATCATATCAAGAGAACTCTGATTTGCCACTACAGCGCCAATTCCAACAATAGCGACGCGGCCACCCTGTGTGCTTTCCGGGCCCGCACTATCGACGCCCACTTTAATGGGGACGTCAATCACGACTGCAATTTCCACGGCCTCTACCCCCGCACCACTCACGCGGCGTGGCGGGTCGCTGTGAAAGTCGGGTGTTGCGTTGACCGCGCAGCGTAGATGGTGCGGCGCTCCACGCAGCGAAGAGGTGCACTCGAGATGGCGCTTCCTGTATGTCTGGTTGTTCAACTTCTCGGAAAATTTAAATCGTTAGCATAAGCGAAAAAAAAAATCGTTCAAAACAAGTTTTTTTTGTTTGTTAAGATTTCTTTCGAACTGTTTCATGTGTCTGTCCGGAAAACTTCGCAAAACTGCCCATCACTTCATTACATATGCGAGAATTAAAAAAGCAAAAATGAAAAAATGCCCACATGCCTCTCTGGGAAATCCCTTCAGAAGTTATGGGAGCACCTAGATACTTTGAAGCCTTTGTGAAGACAGCACTACAAATGCAAACATTACGACGAACCCTTAGGTCTTCCCTGTTGGTGGAACCAAAGTGATTATAGTCTGTCCGAAACGAAAAGTCCGCCCACGCACGCGGGGATCGAGAGGTGGCCAAGCTGGCCAGCACTCCACATCATCATCTCTAATCTGCGTATCACGTTTCATCGTTATCTTCACAATGATTTGGCAATGACGTAGACGACGTGGCACCTAACAGCATACGTCTCAGCCGCACCGCCTCTCGATCACCGCGTGCGTGGGCGGACTCGTCGTTTCGGACAGACTATTCATGAGATGACTGTATGCCCCAGAGGCGAATCGTCTTGTCTTAGGACCAGGAGATGAACAGTGGACCACAAATCCATGTGAACAAATACAGGACTGGACCTAAAACAAAACGTATGAACATTTTGTGACTATCAAATATTTAATTAAGCATTTATTTCCAGGATGTAAAGAATATATGCACTGAAAACCGGCTTTGATGGCGGCCCATTACTCGCAAATCATCTTCTACACATATACTATCTATGCCAAGGATAGACATTGTAATTTACTCCTTCCGTCACTGTCACCAAACGAAATGCGATGTGGCTCACTATAGATTCGAAACTCTATAACTTCGTCAGTCCGTTTTCCTGAGAGCTTAATTAGTGTCAAACGTGGCGATTATGAAAAGTTAACATCCATGAAATCCTCTCCAATGTTTTCCTCTGTCGGCGAAAATACGAGGGCCCACTCAGTACATAAAGCCTAATCACCTATCGCTACTCCGATCTCAGCTCGTAAAACGCGATCCCCATACAATTGTTCTGCGTACAATTTCTTACCCCTGCAAAACGACTCGCCCTGTTTGTTCCCGCATAGCTCTTGATAATTTATCATTGCACTCCATGCGCTGCTCCGGCCACAGTTTTGTGTTCAAACACCACATTTTTCCAAAATGAAACGGGACCAATAGCAAAAATCATTTCTTACCGCTGTGCCGCGCAGTAACTGTACAAGTTGACCCGTGTGACAATCAGTCAGTGACATGGAGCTGACAGTTGCAGGCAACGTGCAGTAGATCTGTGTCACCACTTACTAATATAGAGTGGTCCTGGAAGAAAACTCTCAGGTTTTTTGAAGCTTTCATCACTTGTACTCATTTCAAACCTTCTCAAGAACAATGAATGGATTTCAATGCAACTCTTCACAATGTCTCGAAGGAATACCACATCTCTTATGGTACCACCATGCAAGCTAAATTCCATTTCAGCTCCTGAAAATAGAATAGAGCGCCTCTACTACGTCATAGGAGAGAATTATGTTGCGATGTAACGCTAAACCCCTTGAGAATTGAAACCCACCCGCAAAAAAAAAACAACAATAACAGCGAGAACAACAACATCAACAACAAAAAACACAGTGAAAAATGAGAATCAACGACAAAAAAACGACAACAAAACGATTACAAAGTAAAAACGATAGCATAACAACAATAACAACAACACAGTATGATGAAACAGTTCAAAACAAGCAACAAACTACAACAAACAACAACATAACGATGTTAAAACTAAAAACAGACAATTATAGTTCATTCATCCGGTAGTAAGGATTGGTGGAAGTATCATTTGATACGCGGTATTTCCAATCAAAATCAATGATAAATGAATGAATGATGAAGCACACCCACACCGCTTCTCTTCAATCCTTTCACTCTGTGAAAATGCCCTATTCTTCACTCGTTTTCGAATGCACCACAGCACCCTATTGACTTCCACCACATAATTGCGCGCTCCAGCGCCACGCGCGATGTAACCGGGCAGCACGACGCCCAGAGGCGGGAAATGTTCGCTTTTTTAAACGCGAATTAATGGGTTCTTTATATATAGATGTCCTTCTCCTACCCTCACTCGAGTAGTGGATGTGTTGTAATAGCGACCCGTCCAAATTTTGGTTTCCTCACTGTGTTGAAGCTTTCTCTCCTCCAAGAAATACGTCATCGTTGAGAGGAAAAGGCATGTGATAGTGTCAAGACTGAGCTATGGGCTATACTCTGAACTTTCGTACCACGGTGGGCCCACCGTTACCCCCCGGTTGGCCCTCAAGTATGGTGTTCGCTCTCACTTATCCCACCATTAGCCCGCTATTGTTTTCACTTCCACGGTGGGCCCACGAATAGCCCGTGGTGGGCCCTCCATTTGGCCGTGATTGACATGCCGTACATCAACCATGGGATAACGGTGGGGCCACCGTGGTACGAAAGTTCAGGGTATGCAGGACTTCTCATCCACATCAGGAAGTAAAAGTGACGATGTACAGGGCACAGCACTAGGTGGTCAGTGTCGGTTGGGAGTACTAAGTCCAGTCGGATTTCGAAGTGGGCTACTAAGTAACTAGATACTAGGTTTCTTTCAGGAAATGCAGCTGAAAAAGTGATTTAAATAACCGTCAGTGAGATGATGAATGATGTTTCAGCAAGAAATGCGTACCATTTAGCGAAAACAGCCTAAACCATTTCAAATTCAAGCTAAAATCCTTGAATACCCGTTCTCAGTACGGAACTGTTTGATCCCGCTATAGCGGGATCAACCAGTTCCGCAGGCCAAGTTTCCACTTCTTGGATCGGACATTATTATAAGAGAGCAGTGCCACTTACATAGTAGAACTATGCCCTCACTTTTTCGAGAAGAAAAAAAAAACAACGAATAATTTTGCGGAGAGATGATTATTCTCCATATTGCCTTTTCCCTAATTACCCATTTGAATGCTGTATATGTACAGTTAACTAACGAGCATTTCCTCTCCGTTATGCCAAAAAACCACGCAAAGGAGATAATCGATGCACAAGCGTTTGACCTCAACATTCCTGATTTCGACCTTCGACAGCTCCAATATACTAGTAAGTAAAGGTGCGAGAGAGGTGCGAGATTCGTCCGAGCGAGCACTTACCACCACGCTGCAGAGTGCAGAGATGACAGAGTCTTGCGGATCTCGTCCTAGACACGCCCCTCATTGTCGCCTAGTGCAACGCACCCAGAAAACCCTCCCAGGCAACAGTACCTTTAAAAATTTTATAACAAGCAACCGCACCTTCAAAAGAGATCAATACCTGGCGCGAGGTGGGCCGCGGCGCGGACTCAACCCTGCCATGCACCTATTTTTCCGGAATTTCCCACGCCAATAACGAGTCACGTAGGGGATCTGCTCCAAACATCTCCATATTTTTTGCTGCTTATTACCAAACATATCACAGATCCGTGGAGCGCGCCCTCGTTTTCCTGAAAATTCGTCCCAAAAATCGAAAAAAAATGAGAAAATTTGAACTTCATTCCTCTGCTTCTTTTTTATATACGCTACTACTTTTGCACATATCTGCATACTGCTACGTCTCCTTTATCCTACCTCAGCCGACTCAGCTCCTCTGTGTTCTGAGATATGTTGGGCGGAAAATCCGAGAAACATTTGATTTTCACGAGGAAATTTTTCAGTCAATTTTCCCATCAGCGGTCAATTTCAGATGTATTTGACTAGTACTCTTTCTATCATATCCATCTATAGGGGGCCTTCCTCTCGACTCCTCTGCGTCCTGAGAAATCTTCGGCGGAAAATGAAAGAAATCATGAAACTTCAATGTCAACTCCTCGATTTTATTCCTTATTGCGGGTATAATTTTGAACACTTTCCATGTTATTCCTTCCAGTTTGTATTGCTGTATTCACGCTCGGAGCAATAACTTGATTGATCTACGATCTCGGACCCCCTCCCCCTAAAGTGAAGGTCTCCCTGGCTCGGCTAAAAGTGAAGGTTGGGTGAGCACGATGCTCAGGGTATACCACCTACTCAGAAAACCTAAAAACCGTGTTTTGCATGAGATTGAAAGATGCAAATTCCACGATTAAGACATGCAATCTTTCAATCAATACTTCTGTACCAGCAATGGTCAAATCCATGCAAAACCTATGTATACAATGCAAAACCCATACAGACCTATGCAGAACCCATGCATTTCCAAAAATCCGATGCAACTTCGATACAGGACGCACGAAAAACCCTTGCAAATCTCATGCAAAACCTATGCATATCCATGGGTGTACATAGGTTTTGTATGAATTGACTATAGCTGCTATAGAACTATTGATTTTAAAAAAACCGTGTTTTGCATGAGCACGCATGTCTTAATCGATCGTGGGATCTCCATCTTTCAATCTCATGCAGAACACGGTTTTCAAGCTCTCTGAGTCTACAGATCAGGGTCAAGCGTCCGACGGGAATTTCCCATGAGGGGGTCGTATGGGAGGGGGGGGGGGATCATTGGAGAGGTGTGGGTGGGGTACGTAGAGGGTGGCTTGACCATTGAATGTAAATTCATGGTTGTTTTAAGACATGACAAATGACGTTCCGCCCAAGAACGATCACGTCATATCGAGTTCAAGCAGGACTTGTTGGCAGCGTAAGGGAGAAAACGGCTTCGGCGCACCCACGGTTTCGATTCCCGGCGCCTTCAATAGATTTTTGCACTGGTCGGAATCATTTCAGAATCAAGTGTGGAGTAAAGAGGGTGGAAATGGGTGGAAAACATAGTGTGGGTAGCGAGATCAATCGATTGCACATGCGAGAATTCGCCTGCAGGGCCCGTCAGAACATGGAAAAGTACGGTGACTTAGACCTCAGGCTGAAGTTCTCTGACTCGGAATCATACTATTCTCCCTAGGATAGAAAGATCCTCCCCTCTTGAATATTAGGCAGAAAATTGGTGATTTGCAGAGCCAATTAAAAGAAGTTCTTGGAAAAGATGTCATCGACACTCTACTTGCGGCCATTTCCGTCTCTACCTGGTTTCATGTTTGCAGATCATACAAGGTTCAAGTAGGACTATGGATTACGAAATTTCGCATGTGCGTTCGAGACAGTTGGAGTGTCAACGCGGATACAAATTCATGGGTTTCCTCACAAAGCGCAAGAAATTATTGCAATAAAATGTTTGGCCAAAGACTTTGTTGTCACCCTGTACTGCACTGTATTTCCCAGGTTTTAAAACTGTGTGATGAGAGGTCGCCTTTTTCTTGCAAAAATTTCTACAATCTGAGATCTCTCTCTTCCTCATTCCTTACGCATTTTATGATCAGATACCCTCTACAGCTAATTAATGAGCCCCAATTTTGCTGCTGGCGAATCTCCACCAAGTGCCGTATCTCGGCTTCATAAATTGAAAAATGTTCAAATCAATGAAACTTGGCTTATATCACAACAACTCCGACGGACGAGCCATCATCATTTGCTAGCAAGCTCGCAAGACCTCCTCTTATCAAGTAGAACGTCCGAAGTTGATCTGAGGGCTTACTATGACTGGTCTTTACGATGGCCTCGGAACTGTGTTGCTAAAACGACAGTGTTATATGTGCTCAAAAAATTGAAGAATTCTCTCAAGACATTCTGATAAGCCCATAACGTTCCCCTCCAAGTCAACTACGATTGTATGGGAAATACATATTAAATTTATCTACGTATTACTTGTTGAACTAGAACAGCAGAAACAAAACTATAAAGAGGACAGCATATTTGTTACTTATATGTGGTGGTTTTTTTCCAATTGGCTACTCCACTTCAAAAAGGATACCGTGTTCTTTGAGGATACGTTGAGAACTGAAGTACCATCGATTACCAGCATTCAGGTAATGTTTCAGCTTTAGTGCAGCCTTGGCATCGATCAAAACGAAAGAAAAAAATGATGACTGAATATCATAGTTACTCCCCTGAGCACGACGACCAGCTACCTCCTGCTGGGGAGAATTGAACATAGAAGTGCTGTTATGACAAATGGTATATGTGCTCCTTTGGTGCCTTGGTTATCCAGCACTACATGCCTAAAGCATAGACATGAGAATGTTTGGCTTATGGAAAAGCACTTTTTTCGATTCAGCGCTGTCTAGTTGCGAAACTATTGGAATCGCAACTGTCGACGTGAAGAAGCTACAGTAAGTGGGCTATTTTTTTTCAGAGTGTAGACACATTACGTACGTCTACTTCTCTTAGAGAAATATGACTACCATGGAATCACCTCTGGCCGTTGTTTGCATCCAACCTTGACTCACATCACGAATGAGAGGATACAGTATTTTCCTTGTTTCAAATAATGATACGAATAATACACCAATAGTCAACAATTTTGAAAAAAAAAAGAATTGAGATCTTCTTCTTGTTTGCCGATGAGGCCTGGGAAACCGCTGTTCCATCGCTGAACAAAAAAAACACGGGCCTACAAGAATTAGCGGACCTCACTCTGCTTATAAAATAACCATCTCGGGCAGCATGAGCGGATCCCACTCTGCCTAGAAAATAACCATCTCGGGCAGCATTATGTATAAGCCTGCCACAAAAACTATTTAGAACCCGCTCTACGGATCTCATCAGCAAGGTTAAGCGTCTATTCAGTTCCTAGAATAGGAACCCTCAAACATCTGTCGTATCTGACCCTTACAATTCCTAGATTTCTGAGCGGTCCAATACGGTGGTGGTTAACCATCTCTACCATTCATGTCCTTTGGAAACTTGTATGTTTCTTTTCTTCCATCTGGTTCCGAATGCCGCCCTCGGGTCCACCGTAATACTAGAGGCGAATGTTTATTCGAAATTTGCCTGTGCAGAGCGAGTTTTCAAAAGTTCTGTTTCATCTGAACTTTCAAAGTTCACCAGTTGTTGATGGATGCGTGGTTCACCAGGACGATGGAATTTTTTGAAGGTCGGTACCGGAGTAAGAATTCTTAATGAACCGAAAGCACGCTTCAAATTCAGCAGCGCTGATGTGGAAGCGCTAGACTTGCATGGCTGTTTGATGCGTTAAATGCTTTTATAGGAAAGCTGATTTTCTATTCATTCAGCTGTAAACACGTTGTGTATAAAATGCCAAGAACCATACCAGTTGCATCTCTCTTAGACGTTGTTTCTATCCATGTTCGAGCTGTAGCTTTTGTAAAATAATTTTACCACTGTTAAGGTGATGAAACTCCTCTTCATCATTTTGTTGTTTTGCTTGAGCACGGCCGAAGACATCACACCCATAGGATTAAGATGGGATAACTGTCATAAACTATGCCATATGCTCACTATGGCGTATCTGCATGGGTTGAGAGAAGGAAGAGCGGAACAAGTGAGTCTATGTCACCTTTCTGGGGAAGTTAAGGTATTATTTCCATTACAAGCTCCTTGGTAATTCAGGGTCGAGTGAGAATGATGGAAATTATCAAGAATTATCGTTGGATGCCTGATTTTAATTTTGACGATTCTTTCTGTAACGAGATTGATGAAATTAGTCGGAACGTTTTCAAAGACGCCATTGTTAAAAGGAAAGTCGAGGTTTGTTGAAAAAACGTTCTACTGCTCGTTGCTCATTATTTTGTTGAACAAAAAACAGAAACGGTGTATCTCCTGCAGACCATTACCATATGCGTGTCTCATAAGAGATCATTATGTTGGAGAAAGCAACCACAGAAGTTCGGACGTTAAATTGATTTATGCTTACTGGGAAGGTTTTCGAGCTTCAGATTGTGTGGTTTACTTGGAAGGCAACAGAAAGCCGTTTTTTGGCACGCATTTTCACCAAATGCGTTATGGAAGAGAATTTGCACCTTGTGCATAACCCCAATTCTCATCAAAATGTGGTGCTCAAAAACGAGTAGCTCGATTTGGCGTCCGGTCATTTCTATCCAATCATATTAATAACCTTAGAGAGAAAATGAAGCACCGTTTTCTTTTTCTGAGATGTATGAAAACTGAATCAATAACAACCGTTTGCTCTAACCTTATCTTGTATTAGAGCTGAAAATTTGGACTTCTCCTATCTTGATTTCTTTCACTCGTAGAAAAAAGTCTACTGCATTATAAAGAACCACAACTATAAACATGCATACTTCAGCAATGGATTTCCAGTGGTGCCCAATGGATCAAGTTCCCCAAAGAAGAAACTACACATTGCTGCAAGATTGGCTGCATCGCATTATTGCCATTTCAGAAACGTTGATTCCTTATCAGCAGCTGTTTTCAACGCATAAATGTTGCAATTTGATTTGTTTGTTCCAGCTCGAAACGTTCATTCGCCATTAGAAGCTCAAAAATTCTGAGAGGTGTTGCCTATTCGGAGAGATATAAAGGGATCCCTGTTTGAATTCTGCGACAGCAATCCATAGAAGCGATCTAAGGTTGCAGAAGGTGTAAAGCTGATGGCAGAAAATCCTGTGTAGGCGCTGGCACACAGAAGTGATGGAAACGGGTCCACTGCTGTGATAAGGGGCTGCATCCACCGGAAGTGGGCAGACGAAAGGAGAGGATTTCGGTTAATGATGGTGAGTATTATGACCGGGGCCGGTATTTATTTATTTACTTAAATACATTCGAGGGCGCGCCAAAAAACTCAAACATGTGGCCCGAGTTTAGTGATTGAACTACTAGGTAGCATGATGGTGTACATATAGTGTTTGTCCTTGTTATGTACGTTGTCCATCTTTAGTTGTTCCCGCTAGTATTTCAAAATAGTCATTGTGCCTTACATACGCGCGCGCACCAAGGCCCCGCTCATATGCCATATAAGGGCGCCGCGGCTGCAGTCACTTAGTTCAGTGAATGAGTTCCTCAGTCAACCAGTTAGCCACTGGAGTAGCAAGTCGGTCGGTCGATATCGAGAAAAAAGTTGTCCATTCATCACAATGTTATCAACCTACTGATAAGATGGAAGTTTAGTGATCAATTCTACAGTAAGCGTGCGAAGAGCTCTAGAACGTACCAAACCTGGAAGGGACTTGGCGAACAAAACTACCGGAAAAACAGGAGCGTTCTGCATATGGAAAAGGAACAAAAACGAGAACGACATCGCCTCCATGTGTTAACTAACAATTTTAAGCACGGAAGGGCTGACAACGCGCAAAAGAATCTTCTAGTGGAGCAGCTGAAAACCATTGCTTCAGGTGCGATATCTTTGAGATCTGTGAAACACGAGCAAATGAAGAACAGCTAGTGATATGGAAAGACACTGAAGACGAACTTATCATTGGAAGCGGAAGTGGAACACATCATGTCGGTGTCGTCGGCTTCATCTTCATCAGTGAACGTCTGTGGCTCAGGGCATACCTACCAATACATCAAGGTATTCCGTGAGCTCTACAGCAACTTCACGACCAGGACTTCCCCATTCTACGACGACATCACCATCGAAGTCAAGAGGTGTGTTCGGCAAGGCGATACCGGTGACCAAAACTATTCAGCGCCACTCTCGAAGACGTCATGCGGAAACTGGAATGGGATAGCATGGGAGTGCAAGTTGATGGCCGGCGACTTAGCCATCTTCGCTTCGCTGACGACATCCTTCTTATAACACCAACCAACAGCGATGCGGATTAGATGCTGGCCGAATTCGAGGACGCATGTGGGAAGATTGGTCTCCAACTGAATCTGACGAAGACGATGTTCATGAAGAACGGATGGGTCCCGGATGCCCCATTCTCGCTCAACGGAACGACCATATCCGAATGCTCCAGCTAAGTATGCACGTATAACTAGGTCGGGAAGTCAACGTGATGAACGACCTCGCTCCAGAGCTGGGCAGGGGGAAACGAGCGGCTTGGGGAGCTTCGAGGACGTAGTGAAGAAGATGAAGAAAACGAGCCTCCGTGCCCACCTCTTCAACACAACCGTTCTCCCTGCTTTGACCCACGCCTCAGAAATCTGGGCTTTGCGCATGCAGGATGAAAATGCGGTCAGCGTCGTCGAACGCTCTATCGAGAGGGTGATGCTAGGAATGAATTCTACAGTTATATTGAAATTTCTTGTGGTCTGTTCAGTTTTCGTTTCGTGCATGAACCTTACACGAAAACTAAACATAAAAGTAGGTTTCCTCCTGCACTCATCAGTAAGGTGAAAGAAACCTACTGAATTTTGTTTATTAAGTAATGTTCAATATGTGCATGAACCTTACACGGGGCTATTAAGTCGCTCTAGCTACCGAGCGCGTCCACCGTGTGGCGGATGGTGGTAGGGAGAAATCCCCGCGGACCATGAGCGATCCTATTTTGGCCTACGTTTCGCAGGCGGGCGTGGGGGTGGCACCTCACGACCTATAAAATGCTTGCCAGAGAAGGTCGGCCAAGTGGGAGAGGCGAGTCGGGACCGCCTCTATAAACAAGGTCCCCGCCCCGTGGTATGAGGTTGGCACGGTGACCAAAGCAACCTCTTCTTCTTCGTTTTTCCAGCGTCAGGCCCAGGTTGACAGGCCGGCTGATGGAGACCAGTGTCACATAAATATGATAGGTTCAATGTGGAATAGAGTAAAGGCTAGGACGTCACCCGGAAGTGACCTGCAGGAAGCCCGCCCGCCTCCTGTGGTTAAAAAGCGAGGGCTACCGAGGGGCGAACGACCTCGGCTAAAGACGTTAGTTCGGGTCGGGTCCTTCAACATCGGAACTCTGACCGGTAAGACGAGGGAGATCGCAGATTTGATGAAACGGAGGAGGATTCACGTTCTTTGTCTGCAGGAGACGAGATGGAAAGGGTCCAAAGCTAGAGAGATCGGAGACGGCATTAAGCTGTTCTATCACGGACTTGAGACAAGAAGGAACGGGGTGGCAATAGCAATATGTGGGCCCCTAAAAGAACATGTTTCGTCTGTGAATCGTATTAGCGACAGGATAATTTCCCTTCGTATCGCTACCGAGGACGGCTTCTGGACAGTGGTGTCGGTATATGCTCCGCAGTGTGGCTGTACTGAGGCGGATAAGGTGGCCTTCTACGATGAGCTCGACGACGTCATTAGAAGCGCTCCTGAAAGTGACTACGTGACGATTGCAGGAGATTTCAATGGTCATGTAGGGCAGGATAGAAAGGGCTTCGAACGAGTACACGGAGGAAGAGGGTTTGGAAGGAGAAATCCGGAAGGTGAGAGGATCATTGAGCTGGCTGAAGCTCATGACCTTGCAATTGCTAGCACTTTCTTCATAAAGAGGGAGTCCCAGAAGGTCACATATTGCAGCGGAGGTCGGCAAAGTGAAATCGACCACATCCTTGTGAGAAGGCACTCTCTGAAAACGATCAAGAATGTGAAGGCTATCCCGGGAGAAGAAATTGCAGGACAGCATCGACCATTGCTAGCGGATGTATGCATGACCTTGCCTAAGCAAACTAAAGCTAGAGTAGAGCCACGCATCCGGTGGTGGAAGTTGGCAGATGGAACGCAGAAGACATTGCGTGAGAAGATTCTAGCTGTCGGTTTGCCGGATCCCTGCGGTTCCATAGACTCTGTATGGGCCAGCGCAGCAAATACTATCCTGACGTGCGCAAGGGATACATTAGGCGAAACTAGAGGTGGAAGGAGAGGAGATAAGGCAACTTGGTTCTGGAATGAAGATCTGCAGAAGATTGTTAAGGCCAAGAAGGATGCTTACAAAGCCTGGCAGAAGACCAAATCGCTCTCGGCACTGATGGAGTACAAATTGAGAAAGAAGGAGGCGAAGGCTGCAGTAGCTCGTGCAAAAAACGCTGCGATGGACGACCTCTACGATAAGCTGGAGAGCCCACAGGCTGAAAAGCACGTATTCCGGCTAGCGAAAGCGCGTCACAGAGCATCCCTAGATGTGACTGAGATCAGAGCTGTTAAGAGCGAAGCTGGGGAAGTCTTGAGAGATCCTGTGGCAGTCAAGGAGCGTTGGAGAGCCTATTTTGCACAGCTCTTGAACAAGGAGTTCCCAAGAAAGGAAAAGATTCCCGCGGAACCAGTAGCTGGACCGACGCAGCCTTGGACAATTGAGGAGGTGAGAAAGGCCATCAAGAAAATGAAGGTTGGCAAAGCTTCAGGTCCAGACGGCATCCCAGTGGAAGCATGGAGGTCACTCGGCGAACCAGGCCTTCAGTGGCTGACCAAGTTTTTCAATAACATCACTAGGTCAGCAAAAATTCCAGAAGCGTGGAGGGACAGCATCATAGTGCCGATCTTCAAAAGGAAAGGTGATGTGATGGACTGTGCGAACTATAGAGGTATCAAGCTCATCGCTCATACGATGAAGATCTACGAACGTCTTCTGGATGTGAGGCTGAGAGACATGGTGGAAATTGCACAGGATCAATTTGGATTCGTCCCAGAGCGATCGACAGTTGACGCCATCTTTATCGCCCGTCAAGTGATGGAAAAGTACCGCGAAAAAAACAAACCATGCCATATCGCATTTCTGGACCTGGAGAAAGCATATGACAGGTTGCCGCGTGCAGTGCTTTGGGAGGTGATGAGAGAACGAGGCATCCCGGAATACATGGTGAGGGCAGTCCAAGTCATGTATGATGGATCGACGGCAAGGGTGCGCACTTCACATGGCACAACATCAAAGTTCGATATAACAGTGGGGGTGCACCAAGGTTCAGCATTGAGCCCGTTCCTCTTTGTTATGACACTTGACACAGTGGTAAAGCATCTCCTGGAAGGTCCGCCATACACACTGCTCTATGCGGACGATGTTGCTCTAATTGCAGATTCGAGAGCAGAACTTCAGCTCAAGATCCAGAAGTGGCAATCAGCACTTGCAGACGCCGGTCTGAGGTTGAATTTGAAGAAAACCGAGGTCATGAGCAGTACACAGGAAGAGGACGTCGTTTCAGACGCAAACGGTATTGCTTTTACACAGGCCAAGGAATTCCAGTATTTGGGTAGCGTCTTGAGTGCTGATGGAACGGTGGATGCGGCAGTTAGAGGACGGATTGCCTGTGCGTGGTTGAAGTGGAGGGAATCAACCGGAATCCTCTGCGATCGAAGGTGCTCGAGGGTGTTGAAAGGGAAGATCTACCGCACTGTTGTGAGGCCGGCAATGATGTACGGCGGTGAGTGTTGGCCGCTGTCGAATACCCACGAACGAATGTTGAACACGGCCGAGATGCGAATGCTCAGATGGGCGTGTGGACTTACGCGATATGATAAGGTGCGTAACGAAGACATCAGAACAATGATGCAGACGGCGCCCATACAGCTAAAAATGCGTGCACAGCGGTTGCGATGGTTTGGTCATGTCATGAGAAGATCACTGCAACACCCTACCCGGCAGGCTCTGGAAATGGAAGTTACCGGCAAGCGTCCCAGAGGCGCACCGAAAAAACGATGGAAGGACGCCGTAGGCAAGGATATGAAAGAAGTTGGAGTCACCAAGGATGACGCTCAGGATCGCGATCTATGGCGAAGGAGAACCAAAATAGCGGACCCCGCGAATGCGCGGGACAGACGCTGAGGAGAAGAAGAAGAAGAAGATGTGCACATATTTTTGAAATAAACTTACTTAAATTTTAGCTTCTAAAACTTACATCTGGTTCGATTGATATAAACATACAACCACATGTAAGCAATGTGCATAAAAAATGAGTAGTACCAAGTGGAATATAATCATCAAGAAGATGTTGATTATATGACACTGGGCTAATTGGATTAGAATTGTTTATTTATAACAGATCATGACTAAATGGATGTATTGAATGGCTGGAATAGATGGATGTATTTATTGGTTAGATATTTAATTTGTTGTGGTATTTTGAGTCCTGAATCAGCATCTTTTTAGCAATCGTTGGCTAATTATATTGTAATCAAAATGTTTCCTTTGCAAATCCTTGAGTTCTAGAGGTATGTATGTCAAATTCATGCAAAATATAACTATTTTTGAACAAACAACGTACTTTCTATTACAGATCGACTGTAATCCATGGCTAACAGTATGTTTTTGTTCGATTCAGTCTGTTTGTAAAGTCTTTTCTCGTATAACAAGTGCCGACGATTCGTAAAACTTCAGTGTTAATGGTAACTTTTTTAATACTTTAATACCGATTGAAATATTAGTGGAAGAGTGTGGGAATCGTTCAAAGCAAAGCCAAAAAAAAATCAGTCTTATTATACATTTTCGTCATTACGGCGTTGTTATGTATATTAATCCCCAAATCTAAATAGTTACATTTGTAATTGGACTTGTGTCTAGTTTCCAACGATAGTACTTTATGATAGACTTTATCCAGAATTGCCAAAAATGTACTGTCTAAAGTATTATGTATTATCAGTAGATGTCCATGTATCTGTAAGGATAGAAGTATATGTTCGCGTCTAAATAATTTTTAGCGTAGATGTATTCATAGTATGATAGAGTAAGATCCGCTAAAAGGGGGCTGAAATTGCCACCTTGCGGTAAGCCTACGATTTGTTTGAATACCAGTGGACCAAATGAACAAAAACTATTATTGAGAAGATGGTCTACCAAAAAAAGAATATCTGTAATAGTATACTGTCTGCAGGGATACTTGTCATAATTTTATGAATGAAAAACTTTGTTGTACCTAGTGCAAATTAATGTCCGCTTATAAGCATTGCTAAAACACAATTTAAGAAATTCCTTCATGTTAGTAAAGATAGTGGTATGTTGGAGATTGGTGAACATATTAGTGAAATCTGCAGAGAAAAGCTTGAGATTATTTTATCTATGTCTATTTAGATGCTCACTGATATTTATATTATTTATTGACCAGTAACCATGAAATGAATGGATACGTGTTGTAATAGACTGTATATATTTTTTGAAATGGTTTTCATTAAGAATTTTTCATTAGTCTTGTAAGCTCCAAAGCCAAAGATTCTGTGCTGCTGTTGAACACTCCTGTAATATAACGGAATTTTGGTGGGGTTTTGTGTAGTTTTGGTAAAGCATATAATATAAGTATATCCGGATGATCGAGAGGTTTCAAATGATTATTTGTGAGAAATGTTTTGTGTCTGAGAACGATTTCTTCTCCAGTTTCTCTATCATAGCACTCATAGGTATTATTGGTTTGAAAGGGAGTGAAATTTTGCCCATTGCAGCTAACACCCATTTCGTTCATGATTTGTAAGATATAAAATTTTCTTACAAATAATTCCAAGTAGCTCCCTTTGGCTTTATCCAGTGGGCAAAGAATGAATTTGCGCTGGAACTTTTCTATAGCTTCGAATAATCCGCCTCACGCAAGGGAGGGCTGGAATACGGAGTTCGACCCTTCGTCAACAATCCAAGATCAGGGACGCTGCCGCCTATGTCAAGTCGAGTAAGATTGGGTGGGTTGGACACGTGATGCGTTTTAACGACAACCGTTGGACACGAGGGTGGTCAGACTTCTTCACGAAGTCCTTCAAGGATGGATACGATGATCTCCTTGTCCCTCGAACGGACAGAATCCACTGGACAACTCTGGCTCGCGAGAGGGACAAATGGAAGGATTGCTGGCGCGCGCTTGGTATACTACGGGAGTCAAGGTGATCAAGATGATCCTAGCTCTGAGCTAAGGTAGCCGCTATACTCCTCGAGGAGTATAGCACCTTGCGTCGCCGTCGCCGGCGACCGCCAATGTTGGCGACCCTTCACAATCGATACGCACCGGCGCCGCAGTCGTCAACATTGGCGGCCGCCGATCGCCAATGTTGGCGATCAATCGATACGCACCGATGTCACAGTCGCCAACATTGGCGGCCGCCGATGTTGGCGATCGCCAGTCGCCGGCGACGGCGGCCGCCGCCGCCGCTCCGCCCACAATCGATGCGTATCGGCCTCACAGTCGCCGGCGACGGCGACGCAAGGTGCTACAGTCCTCGAGGACTATAGCGGCAGTGTAAGGATAGGAACCCCAGATTTTCAAAACTTTTCCGCTTTCGACTGATTTCCAGTCATGACACATCTCCTTGTCCTAGCAGGTTTATTAGCTGAGTTATCGGAACTACAGAACTTAAGTATTTTTGTGAACTTCCGTGACCCGCACTGACTCCACACTGTCTGCCGCTCCAGTTCATTATGAGGATTCTGAGGAAATCGGCATCAATATACGTCGAGCATTCGAGACTGTCTATCTCAATTTTCAGCCACTCACTGCTTATGGCAGCACCCTCAACACTGGCCGACAATGATGGTCCTGCTTAGAAACACGGTAAGGATACAGGCTGTTCTGTTGCTTCGCTAGATGGCGCTTCATGGACAAAACACTCGCGAAACATCGGGGATTTTCCGCATTTTTTTTAAAAAGCATGGACCAGTTCCTCAAATTGGTATGCACTACTTAGAGGCACTGCCTAATGTCCGGCGCTGGTCAATCAGATTCCACTCTCTGTCTGCTCAGGTCTCTGCTCGTCTCAAAATGGACTGGAGTCCACGAAATTTGGCGAAGGAAATCTCACAAAGGAGGAAGTGTCGATATCTTCCTCCAGGTACTGTGATCTGATGTAAACTTGGTGGCCGCGTACCGGATTTGGCAATTTTGGCGATAAAGAGAGTTATTGCCGTGATAGCAGGGGAGAGTGAAGATCTTGTGCAGAAGGACCTTGGATGGGTGCTGTCCTGTCTTTGGGCTCGCTTCTCTGCTGAAGCAGACCTGGGCAGGGATAAGCTGGAATCATATTTTACAGCGCCAGACATCAGAAAGCGCCCTAGAGAAACTTGCAGCAATTTCAACTGGTTCACAGGTTCCCACGAGAAAATACGGGGATAACCCCGTTGTCGGGCGAGTGTTACCTTTTTGGATCACCACCTAGTGAAGTCACAGGAACATCCTGTGCCCAGCGCCATCTGTATTTCTAAAGCAGAACCACAGGGCAGCATTATTAGCCTATTTGGAGTGTACCGCCATCAGCAATGAGCGGCTAAAAACTCGAGATAGACAGCCTTGATTTCGCGATGAAGGCGAATATCCTCAGAATCCTCATAATGCAGATCGTCTGGAGTCGTTGTGGCCCATGGAAGCTCACAAAGCTATATGAGCTCTGTATTTCATATTACACAGCTAATAAACCTGCTAGAATGAGGAGAAGTGTCATGACTGCAAATCAGTTGAAAGCGGAAAAAACAAAGTTTTAAAAATCTGGGGTCCCTGCCATGAGCCCGAAAGCGCTGAAGTTATCTTAGGTGCTGATCACAATGCTAGTAAAGCAAAAATCCACGGTCGACGAGAAAACCTTGGAGAGAAAAGCTGGTGGTGTCCCTTAATTAGATATTAACATCATCCTTGAACGCAGCTCAGATCCTATTATAAGTCAAGCGGCACTTAAACTGAAGTCGAGAATAAAATCGAAAATATCCGAACAAATTGAGGAATAGGAAAGGTCTTAGAGTATCGTGATCTCGGGTATTCCCGAATGTTTGGATGATCTTGCGCCATGCGATCGCCAGAATGACGTGGAGGCTAAGGTCAGAGGTATCCTGAATGTCCTGAAGTTGGAGTGCCGTCTCAAGGTAATTAACCGCATGAGTAAAAACTCACCATCCAGACCGTTTTGGTTGAAGTGGTTCTATCCACACGGTAGCAGTGGTTCACTGCTCTCTTCAATGCACGTTTTCTACGTCATAATGGATATGCCAGCATTTTTGTGCGACGTAGCATGACAGCAGAGGAAAGAGCTTACGAGTATCAAATCAGAATGGAGGCTCGTGAAAGGAATAGAGGTAAAGCTGAACGTAAATGGGTAGTATAAAGAGGCGAATTGAGACGTGTTGCTGAGCTACATAGTAATCCTATTCCGGAAAACCATACCTGCGCACGGCTCAACATCTAAGCTCCGCTGTCTCCTACTCAACTCACATAGCATAGTCAATAACCTTTTGTTACTCCACCCCTATGTTTGCATCGAATATCCTGACGTTATCTGCTGGACCGAGACTTGGTTAAATTCGAGAATCCAGATTCAGAAGTATTGTCTGATCTGCCTTACGCCATCTATCGCCTTGACAGTGAACCTCATAAAAGCGGAGGAGTTTGTTCCCTAATTGAATATAAATTCATCTCTCGCCGCGTCAATGTGACTGCAAATTTTCCTTCCGGCATCCTATGTATTGATATTTTGCATTCTATTACTGGACAAGCCATTAGGTTTGTCTTAGTCTATCGGCCACCGTCTTCTACAACTGACCAAGATAAGAAATTAATTGATTGATCGTATGATCTATGCTCGGTTCCCATGAGATTGATTCTATTGGGTGACTTCAATATTGACGTCGATTGGACTGCTAATACCCCAAACTCTGCTTTGGCTGCTCGCTTTCTAGAGTTTTGGGATGGCAGCAACATGACGCAAAATGTTTCACAACCTACTAGAGAGAATTCTATCTTGGATTTAGTATTCCTATTGTGGATGACGTAGGAATTCTTCCCCCATTAGGTAACTCAGACCACAATATGATCTGTTTCGCTTTTGATATGGCTTACCAGAATGTTTTTTTTACCTACCTATCCCTGACTATAGACGTACCAACTATCAGCTGCTGTCTGAATACCTTTCCAAAGTGGATTGGTTCCATTTATTCAAAGATTATGTTTCCTGTGATGACCTTTATTATCGCTTCAGTGTCATATTACACAAAGATCTGGAAGTTTGTTCCATTTCGGTTCAAACAACCACATCTGCAAAGGTATCTTCAGCACACTCGAAATCTAATGAAACAAAAAGCCGAAATTTTTGAACTTTTCGAAATCCTCTACAGAATCCACTTTACAGAAAAATTACATCAGATATCGATCACCATTTTCGCAGATTCACGGCTTATAGAGAAAGTCAGTTGTCAAATTTCCGTTAGAAGAGATTTTATAACTATCTGAGACATAAGATTAAGAACCATGCTAAACTTCCACTTCTGGAAGACGGATCTGACAATACCTACGTTACTGACATTGATAAGGCTATTGCTCTTGGTTAGTTTTTTGCAAATGTTTTTGTTCAGAATAACAATCGATCTGAGCAATCGCTTCGTTCGACATTTAGCATCCTCATTTGGAATATGGATCTCCCAACTGGAGTCTTCACACGAAGAAACATGTCCTTGAAATTGAAAAGGTACAACAGATATTTACAAGAGTTGTTTTCTATCGGGCTTTCGATGATCCATCTTACCCTCTAGGTTTACCCTCATACAGTGGCCGGCTTAAGACATTGAAAATGAGAAGTCTCAAGTACAGAAGAGTAATTCATGACCTTGTGCTGTGTTACCGCACAATATTCATGGAAACGAGAATGCGTACCAGCAAATACTGGACATATAGGCCATGCAGAGGCAGAAATGGTAGGTTTGCTACTCACTGATATGAACCAAAAAGGTATAGATTTTCTACTATTTTCAATTCCTTCTTCTTTCGGATCAGCCGTTGGTTGAGCAGTCTACCACTATCTTTCGCTCATTGCAAAAGTTCAAAAGCATTCCGAAGAATGCTGAGAGAGGCAAACATTCTTGATGTCCTTAAGATCAGTGACGTTCAGTTATATTTTCAGATTCTTGGAAATTTTCTGTGCAACTTTGCAAGTCTGCATAGCCGTAATCCAGCCCTGGGTGGTGCTTAATGGCAAGATCTATCTCTCAAGTATCTCTCTTCCTTACCGTTGATTCTTCTGTTGCCTTTCATACTTTACATGCTGCACAACTGGGTGGTACTAACTCGTCTTTTTGTCACTGTACCCAGTGTGGTGCAAAGCCCTAATTATATGCTCTCATAAGATTCTTGGGTCTTCTAGATCTTTAAAGTGTTCTGGAAGCATCGTTTTTCTTGCTGGATGCTAACCAGTGATGAATACTGTTATACCATTTCTTTCTATTCATTTCATGGCAAGTCTGACCTTAGATTGTTAGGGGAGGGAACACCTTACATCCGAAAATCTATGGTCAGATTTCCCAAGCATGTCCATGTAGTCGTGGGAAGTGACGTTTCCCTGCGTTCATTTGCCCGGATATAACCGCATCGCAGTGATGGGTAACATGCCAATCACTGGTTGGCAAGACTGAAGTTTTGTTGCTATTGACCATGAATTAGCCCTACGCATGGTACAGTGACGAATTTCTTGAATCTTGAGTTTGTTGCACCATCTAAGAATTTTGCAGAGTAGCGTCATCTTAGCTAACATATGGAGATATTAGTCTTATTTTCACCTTTTTTTGTATTTTAAACTGTTCCAGTTTTATACTCCTTGTTCAGTTCCACAGATAGCATTACTGACCACACCGCACTTTGTATTTTTTTGTCGCACCCAAAGTGCTACAAATAAACAAATAAATTTAGATCTGCGTTCTTCACGTTGTTATCGATCACTATCCCATTGTCAGATGAGGTGTAAGAAATGCCTTATAGGCACAGCAACTGTGCCTGCAGGCCTATCTCATGTATATGACGGCTTCAGATTGCCATTCCTGAACTGTTTTCCTAACACTGATTTTCTGGTGGTCAGAATACGATGATGGAACGAACTGCAATGTCAGGGCTGAAAACGTGTTAGATAGAATTTTGTTTTCTGATATTCACGACAAATTTCAATCAATGCATCAAAATGCTCGCATAAGGAAATTCTCCATCCCAGAAAAAAAAACTCCGCTAATAGCTTAGAAAATTAAAAGACGACCGCAAGTCATAAAGCACAACAAAAGTGACTTCGGTAACCACAATGTTTAGAATGGGATTTTGATTGAAAGAAGAGAGCGCTTGGGAGTTCACCACTCTTTTTCAGGATTTTTGACTTGGCGAAGTGCGTCGCTTTTCAACTTTTCAGCTCTTGAAATTCTCAAAAGATAACGGATCAAAATAGTGGGTTCACTTCTGAAATTTTCATAGGACTTCCTGTTAGGATCGGACGTTATCACGCAAAGATTTCTGAGAAACCTCAATTCGGTTACAAATATCAAAATTCACCATTGTTTCGAAAATCAGAAAAAGTGAAGGTGATAGCATTTTTTTCGTTACTGGTTTTATGCGAGAATTCATATATTATTCATACCAGTCTGTCCGTCCGGCTGACGCCGGACTTCCAGACTTCCTTTTTTCCCCATTTTTGGACGCCGGCGCACTCTTATCACACGGTGAGACGCTTTCTTCATCGACGGACCCGTTGCACATCGCTGGACCTTCTGCTCGACCACCTCTCTACCCCACTCCACCCTACCACACCCGTTCTTAGCCTTTTATAGGATCTCACAATCACCACCAATCATCATCACTGACCAATCACAGTGCTTGTGCACACGCACGCACAAAGTCACATAAAGTCTGTAATATATGTATAGAGTGTTATATATATATATATATATATATATATATATATATTAGGTGCGTGGAAAAGTTCTGGGGCAGTTCCACCTAATTTTTCAAAACGCCATAACTTGACTCAAAGTCAGCAGCTTTGTTCAAAACAAAAAGCATTAGCACTCCGTAATGTTGCCAGTATGGCACAGAAAAGTTTTTTCCGTAAGCCAAAAATTTGACAGGTCTACACCTGTAATAGTGGCACACGTCGTTTTCCAGTCGGGTCTGTTCATTAAAAGTTTTACAGCGGAGATAAAGCCATAGAAGGTTGAAAAGGGGGTAGTCTGTTGAAGGCAGGTATAAGGAGTAATATAGGTTAGGCTAGAATTTCGGAGCACGAATGGCCAATTCTTTATACGGTTGACACTGCAACGTGCTGGTGTGCGTTATCCCACACCCGGAACAGATCACATATTTTCGCCTGTGTCAGCCCTATGCTTAAGAATTTTCCTGTATTACTTTAGGGAAAAGAAAACACTACAGGGCGATTATTGTGCATTCATCAGAAAACAAATTCATTGCAGATGAGTCACGTTGCTGACCATGAAAGGTCAAATTTTTTAAAAGAAGGTAGTGATGGTTCAGCCAATTTTTAGGTGGGTGGCAGGAGCCCGGACTCTGGGGTGATCTCCTCCTATAGTCATACCTGACTCATTCTCTATCAACAACAGCAATTCTTCCATGAAACGAATTGTTAGAAAATCTGAAGATCGAATATTTGCAGACTTGTCAGTGTGGACGTTGGTGCTCTTCGCTCGACTCACGCAAAATCCATCTACTCACCTTCCCCTTCTTACCGATTTTCTTCAAATGACGAAACATTGTCGACTGAATTCCCCGTAGTGTCTTGCGAACATTGCACAAGGTCTGGTTTAACCTGCTCTTTCCTGGCGCCTTTGCGATGACCAAATCTCTGACCAACTTGTGAAGCATTTTCCAGGCTCTCATCTCCGCTCAGAATTCCTAGGAACCTTCAAGCACCAGGCGTTTTAGAGAACATACTCTCCGCAAACGCATTACTAATGCTATGGTTCCCTTCTCTTGTTGATCATTTATTTTTGATTTCATAAAGCGAAACTCCACAAATTATTGCACAGCTCATAGCATTGGTTCTACACACAAAACAGAGCAACACTGTGACGTAGAATCGAGCTAAAAGCGATATAGGTAGTAGATGTTTCAGACTACCAGCATACATGAAACCTTTGCAGAATATCGTAAACGCAAGCAGCGATAGGACGTTGAACGGTGAATTTCCACCAACTGCCCCGGAACTTTTGCACGCACCTAATATACAGGGGGGGCCATAAGTTATTGTACAACGTTTGCTCATTTATTTCTCCACCAGCAACACATGGATTATCCTGCTCTTTTCGCTGCCGAATAGAGCAGGGATCAAAGTATCTTACAGTTAAAACCCGGTTTCCCGGGAGAGTTTTGCTTTGGAGCAGTTGGACTTAGAACAGGTTTTTGAAAAAAGCGGGTTGATGTGGAAATTTTTTACGAAAAATCCACCAAATCTCTAAAGTGGGGTGTACTGCTTAGATGCATCTTAAAGAGCAAAGAATGCTCTTTCTAAAAATATCAAACTGTTTTTGTGGCTGTTTTGCTCGGAAATTGCGGGCAGAGTTAGTGCATTTTGCGGCACCGAAAGTCTGCAATGAATGTTTCCGATAAACTTTTTTCGTTATCTTGGAAGTATCCAGGAGGTTTTTGTGATCAAAAGATAGAGCAAATCCAGCTCTATTAAACAGTGCCTAGTGCGGCAAAAAATATTTTACTACTGCGGAGAAATGGGCCAGCAAACGTTGTACAATAACTTATGGCCCCCCTGTATATATATATATATATATATATATATATATATATATATATATATATATCATGACTTATAATAACGGGCTTACTTCGTCTGTCACGTGTGTGTGTGTGTCAGAAACGAAATTCCCTGATTGGCCAGTGATGGTGATTACGGGGTCAACAAGGTGATAGGGACGGGTATGGTGAGGTTCAAAGAATGAAGAGAAGCTCTAACGGAAGGGAAAGTGGAGAGGGGTGAGTGCACCGCGGTGTGGAGGGTGCGCCGGCGCCGAAAAGTGGGGAAACGCCTGAAGTTGGGCCCAACGATGCGATAAGGGTGCGCCGGCGTCCAAAAGTGGGGAAACGCCTGGAGTCGGGCCCAACGATGCGATAAAGGTGCGCCGGCGTCCAAAAGTGGGGAAACGCCTAGAGTCAGGTCCAACGGTGTGATATAAGGGTGCGCCGGCGCCCAAAGTGGGGGAGACGGGTCCACGGCTGTGATAAGGGTGCGTCCGGCGCCCAAAGTGGGGGGAGACGGTCCACTGCTGTGATAAGGGTGCGCCGGCGCCCAAAGTGGGGGAGACGGGTCCACTGCTGTGATAAGGGTGCGCCGGCGCCCAAAGTGGGGGAGACGGGTCCACTGCTGTGATAAGGGTGCGCCGGCGCCCAAAGTGGGGGAGACGGGTCCACTGCTGTGATAAGGGTGCGCCGGCGCCCAAAGTGGGGGAGACGGGTCCACTGCTGTGATAAGGGTGCGCCGGCGCCCAAAGTGGGGGGAGACGGGTCCACTGCTGTGATAAGGGTGCGCCGGCGCCCAAAGTGGGGGAGACGGGTCCACTGCTGTGATAAGGGTGCGCCGGCGCCCAAAGTGGGGGAGACGGGTCCACTGCTGTGATAAGGGTGCGCCGGCGCCCAAAGTTTGGGGAGACGGGTCCACTGCTGTGATAAGGATGCGCCGGCGCCTAAAGTGGGGGGAGACGGGTCCACTGCTGTGATAAGGATGCGCCGGCGCCTAAAGTGGGGGGAGATGGGTCCACTGCTGTGATAAGGGTGCGCCGGCGCCCAAAGTTTGGGGAGACGGGTCCACTGCTGTGATAAGGATGCGCCGGCGCCTAAAGTGGGGGGAGACGGGTCCACTGCTGTGATAAGGGTGCGCCGGCGCCCAAAGTGGGGAGAGACGGGTCCACGGCTGTGATAAGGGTGCGCCTGAGCTCAAAAGTGGAGGAGCGCCTGAAAATATAGCTACCGATGCAGGAGGGGTGCGCCGGTGTCCACTACTCAAGGAAATGTCATGAGTTAGGTCCATATTTGTTAAATCGATTCGATGGCGTCTAACATCAATCGTAAAAAAACTAGATGTCAGACCACTGCGCGGATTAGTATGCAATCCGTGTGAATCCTTCCTCATTAGGTCCTCCCCCGCGTTCTTCTCTTCTCATTTGTTTATGAACACACCGCACCCTCCACTTTTATATGTTCTAACTGACTCTTATCACTTGACCAGTTATAACAAACCAAGAATGATAGACCATTTTCTGCGGTCAATCCAGGTTGAACCGGTTATATATAGTTACAAAAAGCTATTTCAGTTGAGCAATTGATAAAATTGGTTCGAGAAGGTTAATCCTCTTTGATAAGTGCATCTTTACATGAGAAAAAGCAATAGAAAGGGTGTGGCACACATTATAGCAAAAATGTGGAATAGCTGTGACTTTATTTGAATGAAGAAGGGATGAAGCCATGCGAGCGAAGCGAGCATTAGGAAAAGTCTGGAAGTCCGGCCTCAGCCGGACGGCCAGACTGGTTATAATATAAATCAGCTAGCAACTATATGTAATCACTTACCAACCCTACACCGCTAATCTCCAACTTGTTTCGCTTTATCTTAATATCAACAGGCTTCTTCTTGACATCAAGATAACGTTTACGTATTGAGTTACGAAGGTATAAGCTGGAAGTGGTTAAGTTTTATATTCATTCACAGAATGATAGTTCTCCCATAACCACATTTTAGCCATTTTAAGTCTAGCCATACTCTGAAATTCTTTATTTTTTTCAAACATTATCTCTATATATAAAGTAGAATGTCTGTGAGTGTGTGTGTGTGTATGTATGTATGTATGTATGTTCCTTATAGAAATCGCGCAGGGTGAACCGATCGGGACCAAACTTTGCATGCTCATTCCTCATGGGCCGGCGGAGGTTTTAGGCTACTCCGTGCCAGGCATTATCGATTGATTTATCGATTTTATTGATTTTTCGCTACTTTTGCCCGGGGGCGGCGAGGACATGTCTAATGGGGTTTCTCAGTGCGCTGAACACGAATATGATAACCGTTTTGCACGAAATATCGATTTATCGACTTTATTGATTTTCCGATATTTCTGCACGAGAGTCAGTAGGGTCAGCTCTACTGGGGTTTGTCAGTGCGCTGAACACGAATATGATAACCGTTTTGCACGAAATATCGATTTATCGATTTTATTGATTTTTCGATATTTCTGCATGAGAGTCAGTAGGGTCAGCTCTACTGGGGTTTGTCAGTGCGCTGAACACGAATATGATAACCGTTTTGCAGGAAATATCGATTCATCGATTTTATTGATTTTTCGATATTTCTGCACGAGAGTCAGTAGGGTCAGCTCTACTGGGGTTTGTCAGTGCGCTGAACATGAATATGATAACCGTTTTGCACGAATTATCGATTTATCGATTTTCTGATTTCTTGCTATTTTCGGCCAGAGGTGGTGAGGACATGGTTACTGGGGTTCCCCAATACGCTAAACACGAATATGATAACCATTTTGTGCAGAATATCGAATTATTTGTATGATTTTTCGCCATTTTCGTCCACGGGCCGGTGAAGATGTGTCTACTGGGATTTTCCGTTGCGCCGTACACGAATATGACAACTATTCTTCATGGATATATCGACTCAGTAATTCTTTTGCTCTTTCTCCGCTTTTGGAAAGGGGCGGGGTAGGAATATGTTCACTGGATCAATCGAAAACGCTAAACCCTAACTGCGAATATGGCAACTGCTTTCCATGAATTTGACACTGAAGTAACATTACTGACTTTTCGCTTACGGGTCGGTGGAAGAGGGTTACATGAGCCTGCTTATAAGTTTGCCACCAAAATTATAGGCATCCGCAATGAATTTGTCGGCACTAGCAATTGTCCTCATTGGTGTGAAATTGCCGGGGTAGTAAAACACCCGAGCGAAGCCGGGTATGCCGTCTAGTTCTATAAAAATGTAAGGGATTACACGACAATCACGAAAGTCAGGGACAAAAATTTAAAAAAACCACTTCTACAATTTTCGAAGATTTTCCAACTTTTTTGAAAGAAATATACTTGAAGAAGACCCTATCGACTGATACATACTACACCTATAAGTTGGAGTCCTATCCCTCAACACACAGTAAAAATTGAGCTCAATTGGGCGAGCCTTTCAGAAGTTACACGCAAAAAACGATAAGGTGATATCTTTTTGGCCAGTACATATCCTACTATATTAAAAGATTTGGTCGCTAATTCCCGAAAACGCTTCTGTTACTGCGCGTCGATTCTCAGCGCATTGTCGATAGCATTGTCGATACGCAGTGTTGTGGCGAGTCCTTTAAAAAAAGGGGCCCCTGGCCTAAATTTTCACATTGGTACGCTTTTTTTCATTCTAGATCATTGTTTTCTTCGTATTTCTGTGTTCTTTTCGTTGCCTCTTGTTCATATTAAACTTTCTCTTTGTTCTCTTCTTATTACTTTCTTGGTTTTTGTCCCAGTTCCTTGTCTTCTTCCTAGTTCTGTGTCTGTTTCTTGCCAGTTGCTCGTAGTATACCTCCTCTTTCTTTCTTTTTTATTGTTTTTTGAATTCTGCGGTGCTGATCGCGATCTGATACGAGTAGCTGGAAAATGTAGTCAATTTGTCGTGGTCATGTTTTGTTTTATACTGCTTTTAGTAGTGGTAGTACTGTTTTCAGACGACAATAACATACAGCTGGGCAAACGCATGTTTGTACTAAGTAAAAAACAAAATTTTGTTTGCAGCATCATTGGAGGCATGGAAAGAAGGTATCCGTTATGAAATCATTGATTCAATATTAATTTTCATCTTATACCTTTGATAAGCGTGTGATCGTATAAAATTTTTTTAAGGTTCGAGATCTTAGACAATGAGGTCAACCATCTTACCTTCTCTCATACAGCGTTTGACGGAGATTTGGACAAATGCAGGAATCTGAGTAAGCCTATTCGTTCCTTTGTCGCGCGTAACCACAGAGTAGGATGCAAGCGTGTTCACGTTACAATGTGATATCTTTTATTTTTAATGTAGCGCTGCACCCACTTCTATGTAATAGTTTTTTCTCAATATAACATTTTCAACCACCTCTTTATACTTCTCACCTCATGAAATTTAGGAGTGAAATGTCGCGACTCTTCGAGAGTAGTTCTCTGTTATCCGGCTGGTACTGAGGACACCTTTATCCATGCCAATTGGGTGAGTGGTGGCCTTTTGTTCAATAGATTTATTGTGACTCAGGCGCCAATGGAGAATACGATAGCTAATCGTCAAAGAAGTATGCCAATAATATAAAGAAAATTTTGTGGCCAGCAAAAGTTGTAGGCCAATGAAGAGTATTTCGTGATGTATTATCTAGTTACAGTCATTTCTAGGCGATTTCTGGCTAATGGTATGGCAGGAGAAAGTCCCACACATATTCATGCTGACTGGAAGAAAAGAGAAAGATCGATGTGCGGACTATTGGCCGCGGTAGGAGATTTGTACTGTATGACTTCATGCATTTGAACTCACGGTTTTGTCTTCCTCACCAACAACATTGCAGTCGTCCGGAGTCTGGAGCTTTGGATGTTTGTGGGCTAAATTTTCATAAAGTAGGAATATCTTCATCGCGTGATCCGAAGTTCCGTGTCACATACATCCGCATCGTCGACGACTTTGGCGAAGAGGTTACCATAATTACTTTGCTGGTTCCATTCCAGTATGTTCATCCTCGAAAAACACAGGAAAATGTTCTTTTCCTCTATCTTCATTTTTTTTTGAATGTCGCCGCTGGTCTGATTTGTATATCTATTTAGGTCTATCATTTCCGTTCCGTTTATATTCATAGATTTCATGTCAAGTCTAAGCCTAGAACTGGAATTGCTTTAGGATAATATAGGTTGTAAACTTTTATATTCCTGCGCCTGGAATACAACACATTTGAGAGTCTGAAAATGTTTCTAATCTCTTTTTTTGCTTCTTTCAAATTTGAGCCCCTCATATATGAGCATTTTATTGCTAAACACCCCTTCTACTAGCAACTAATGTTTCTACTGTATTATTTCTGGCTTCATTTCGACTAGGCGGCGGTCATTTGAGAGAGCGTTAATGGTAAGCTATGTACATTTCACGTTGATTTTGTAGATTCGAGTGTGTACAAAGGGTTGTTAGTAAAAAGTCGTGTTAGCGTTGTAGTGTTCCTACCATAAAATATCCCTTTAGTAAAACTACACTCTTAATGAAAACGCAAACATCACAGTCAGTAGTAAAGTTCATGTTATATTTATTATTTTCTAGGATGCGTTCCCTGAGGGAGGGTTTGCTTTTTCAGCATAGCGTTGAACATTGAGAGGCTGATATGAACAATTCAAGCAATCTGGACTCCTCACTTGCCATTATTCGGCTGGGTAGAAATTCGGTCCTGTCATCGTACATGACTGTCTCGATCAGTAGTTACAGTTCTGTGGTAATCTCTGCTGTCTTATGAACTTTTCCTTCATTGCCAGCTGTTTAAGGAGTTTCGCGGGCAGTTTGTGTGGTAGCTACTGAAATCACAATTTGCAATATAAAAAAAGAGCCTACATATAAGGTTAGTCTGTCTCCTGAAAATATTAGGTGCGTGCGAAAGTTCCGGGGCAGTTCCACCTAATCTTTCAAAACGCCATAACTTAACTCAAAGTCAGCAATTTTGTTCAAAACAAAAAGAATTGGCATCTGCGAAATGTTACCAATATGGCACAGAAAAGATTTTTCCAGAAGCCAAAAATTTGACAGGTTTGCACCTGTAACAATGGCACAAGTAGTTTTCTAGTATGGTCTGTTCATTAAAATTTTTACAGCGGAGGTGAAGCCATAGAAGGATGAAATGGGGGTAGTCTGTTAGAGGCAGGTATAAGGAGTAGTATAGGTTAGGCTAGAATTTCGGAGCACTAATAGCCAATTCTTTATACGGTTGACACGGCAACATGCTGGTGTGCATTATCCCACAGCCGGAACATACGACATATTTCCGCCTGTGTCGGCCCTATTTTAGGAGTTTTATCGTGATTACTTTAGGGAGAAGAAACTACTACACGGCGATTATTAAGCATTCATGAGAAAACAAATTCATTGCAGATGAGTCACGTTGCTGACCATGAACGGTCAAATTTTTTTAGGGAAGGTAGTGATGGTTCGGCCATTTTTTAGGTGGGTGGCAGGAGCCCGGATTTTGGGATGACCTCCTCATATTGTCGTACATATCAACAACAGCAATTCTTCGTGAAACTAATTGTTAGAAAATCTGAAAGTCGAATATCTGCAGACTTGCTAGTGTGGACGTTGGTGCTCTTCGCTCAACTCACGCAAAATCCATCTACTCACCTTCACCTTCTTAGCGATTTTGTTCAAGTGACGTACATTGTTGACTAAATTCACCGTAATGCCTTGCGCATTTGCACAAGGTCTGGTTCAACCTGTTCTTTCCTGGCGCCTTTGCGATGACCAAATCTCTGAACAACTTGTGAAGCACTTTCCAGGCTTTCATCTCCGCTCAGAATTCCTAGGAACCTTCGAGCACCTGGCGTTCTAGAGAATATACTCTCCTCAAACGCATATGAGTCGCTATGGGTTGCTTCTCTTGGTCGTCTAGATTTGATTTCATAAAGCGAAATTCCCCAAATTATTGCACCGCTCATAGCATTGGTTTTGCACCCAAAACGGAGCAACGCTGTGACATAGACCCGAGCCAAAAGTGGTATTGGTAGCAGATGTTGCAGGTTACCAGCATATATGAAAACTGTTGCAGGATATCGTAAACGCAAGGAGAAAAACGACGTTGAACGGTGAAATACCACCAACTGCCCCAGAACTTTTACACGCACCTAATAAAATATGTATTTACCAGTCTGGCCGTCCGGCTGACGCCGGACTTCCAGACCTTTCCTAATGCTCGCTTCGCTCGCATGGCTTCATCCCTTCTTCAGGCGCTCCCCCACTTTTGAGCGCAGGCGCACCTCTATCACAGCAGTAGACCCGTCTCCCCCCACTTTGGGCCCCGACGCACCCTTATCACAGCCGTGGACCCGTCTCCCCCCATTTTGGGCGCCGACGCACCCTTATCACAGCCGTGGACCCGTCTCCCCCCACTTTGGGCGCCGACGCACCCTTATCACAGCCGTGGACCCGTCTCCCCCCACTTTGGGCGCCGACGCACCCTTATCACAGCCGTGGACCCGTCTCCCCCCACTTTGGGCGCCGACGCACCCTTATCACAGCCGTGGACCCGTCTCCCCCCACTTTGGGCGCCGACGCACCCTTATCACGGCCGTGGACCCGTCTCCCCCACTTTGGGCGCCGACGCACCCTTATCACAGCAGTGGACCCGTCTCCCCCCACTTTGGGCCCCGACGCACCCTTATCACAGCCGTGGACCCGTCTTCCCCCACTTTGGGCGCCGACGCACCCTTATCACAGCCGTGGACTCGTCTCCCCCCACTTTGGGCGCCGACGCACCCTTATCACGGCCGTGGACCCGTCTCCCCCACTTTGGGCGGCGACGCACCCTTATCACAGCAGTGGACCCGTCTCCCCCACTTTGGGCGCCGGCGCACCCTTCATGTAACGGTGGAGTGGTCGGCATCACTCTAAGCCACGCCCTTGAATTTCGTTCTACACACACACACGTGACACACAAAGTAAGCCCGTTATTATAAGTCATGATGGTTGCCATGACATTCCGGTTCAAATGGTTTTGAAAAGTTCGTGTTCAGCATCCCATTCAAAAGGCTGTTCATTTTCTACGCTGTCAGAGGCCTTTCTCAGTGGAGACTCCTATGCAGTTCATATTTAATCACCGATGCGTACAGAGATTCTTTAGCAAAATATCGGTCCTGTGTGCGACATGGCGCAAGACTATAGAAAGTGCGATTTCTTGCTGTATACTCTTGTCAAATCTGCATAATTCAATTCATTTTAGGTGGTTGACAGAAAGAGCTGAACGAATGTTCCTTGACAATTGGGATTAGCCGGTAGGAGACCTCAAACTATCTTTTTGTGTTATTTTTGATTAGAAAATACGATAAGCCAATTGCAGGTACCTGGTCATTGTTTTTCATCACCGCGAGTTAATCCTAATCTCCTAAGACTAGTCCGTCGGCTCCAGCGACGAAATTTTAGAAGGTAGGAACTACTCCTCCTACTACTACTTCATTTATTTTTACTTTTTAATACCGAATACTGTTCGTTATTTTTACTAGTACTTTTCCTTTGAAGAAGGGATATAGTTAAATAAAAGACCTTTCATACTTTTTCCTTGGCCGAGATTTGCTCATGGTTATACACCTGCTGACTGCTAAATAGGGGTGATTAGTCTAGCTTCCATAGTTTTAGGGTAGCCTCATTCGCTGCGACGCATTTTATCATTACATTGATAAGTTTTCGCCGCGGTGTAGTGCGTTGCTGCTAAGGCGCAGTAGGTTTGTGGTTGTTCGTTTTCACCAAAAAAAAAAGATTTCCTGGCAACTACTTGCGTTCGGAAATGTCTGTCACGTGGTAGGGGGGGGGCGTGTAAAGGATAACGAGTAAAGAGGCTGTCGTGAATCAATGCTGTTTGTCGGATGCGCAACGCATTCGACTTCATCTTTGAATCACAAAGGCGTTTTGGTTGCGTATCTACCACCATCCTATCCTGCACACGCGGCTCTGGTACCAATTCACCGAAGCGGCTCTACAGGCAGATGTTCACGAGGTTGGCGCTACCAATCTTGCAGCTGGACACTTGACACTTGTTCCACAGCTTACTCAAGAATAGGCTAAATTAGGTAGAGAGTAATTTTCTGTATAACACCTTGCAGGTCTGGTGATACTGGTGGGGACTCCAAGAATTATTTTTTGCTATTAACAGTGACAATTTTGGCGGCGCGTACCCAACTGAATGTGTGATATTCATTCTTTTAATACAGTTGGATTCCTCAGTTGTTCTGAGGGGTTCTATAGGTACGGCAAGAGTAGAAAGATCGAACAGCACGCGGGAATTCTCACTATCTAAGAAATTCAGCCGTTTTTAAGATCAGTCTTCTAGGTCCGTCTCATCGCTGCCCGTCGTACTAGAAGAATTTGTGGACGAATGCTATTCAAGATCGCCAAGGAAGAATATATTTAAGCTTATTGTTTTGGTTGGAATGCATATTTGTCGTGTTGTATGTGGATGTTGAGCGTAAAACTCTTTGAAACGATGTCTATGCATTGGAAATGGAGAACTCGAAAGACGCTATTTATTAGCCGAATTCTTGCGGCAGAAAAAGAAACTCGTTTTGAGATCTCAAAAGTAATGTGCCCGGCAGGCGAGACACTGGAAGTCCTGGCGAATTGCCTTCAGGGAGAGGCGGTCGTTGGACTTTTGAAAAAATGCCATGCGATGAGGCAAATTCATTTATGCAGTGGAAGTTAAGAGCCTCTGTTAAGAAATCTTGGCAGCCAACTTACGATGTGCTGTGTGTCCTAACCTTGTGTAGTCTCTCGGATAAGAAGGCACATTAGCCGTCGTTGGTTTGGTTGGTTAGCGTTTATTCGCTTGCGTGGGCGGACCCGCTGTTTTGGATAGATTGTAAGCAAACACGATGAATGAAAAAATGACAGCGGGTTATATATCCGTTCCCACTGGTTTTTATCCACTCTGCTGTACAATACATCTCATTTATCCACGAGTTTATTTGTTGGAGCAAATGCGGTGTTTCGGTATGTTTTACTATTGGACAAGTGGCCCCGTAAGCCACGTTACTGTGCTAATTTCCAAAGTGTGAAAGTATTGGCCCGGTGTGGTTTTTCGTGCGCGCCAACAGGTTGTGTGAGATTCACGTCCTCAACTCGAGCTACACTATTTCACAATTGTATATGTATACCTATAACATTATTCAGTCCAAAAAGAGCACGTAGCGTAACGAATGAGAGAAGATAACTGACAGAATCAATTCGTTCTGTTCTTTCCATCTCTGTCTTTCGCGAGCAGCGAGCATACCAAGGACCGCGTGAAATACAGAACACAACTGATTTTGTATTGTACAAATCACTCAGTCAATAACTCAGTAAGCCGATCATACACACACCCTCAGCATTACCACTGTATGTGACTATCCCATCCTTCTAATTCAAACCGAACTTATTCTGAAAACTTTATACTTTTCCGAAGTTTTGAACAAAAACTGAAAGAAAAAAATTATTGTGAGAAGAGAATAAGCATCACGAGCGCCTATTTCCACCAATCATCTTTGTCATTCCTCATCGATATTCACCGACACGACGTGGCTCATTTATACTAAACAAAAAAAGTTCCAAGTAATGCTTAAGAAAGTGATTAGGAAATTACAAAGCAATGAACTGAATTCGCTGACTATTCAAATTCACGTGACCTAGGGAAGGGAGATGATCAACAGGGTTGATGGGATAAACGAGTAGGAGCATAAGTTATTGGTTATTTTTCGCTTAAGCTCAGGAAACGAAGATGCTCCATGAGATTGGTGGGATACTTGACGAGGTGGTCCACGGTGTTGGCGGGATACATGGGATGGGTGCGTAATTTATTTTCTAGATTTTTGCCTGAGTTTCTAGAACGGGAGGTAATCCACAAGGTAGGTGGGATACATGAGGTGGGTGCGTAAGTTATTTTCTAGATTTTTGCCTGAGTTTCTAGTAAGGGAGGTGGTTCACAGGGTCGGCGAGATGCATTGGGTGAGTGCGCAAGTTACCGTCTAGGTGTTTGCCAAAGCTTCTGGAAAGCGAGGTAATCCACGAGGTTGGCGAGATACATGGGGTGGGTGCGCAAATTGTTGTCTGGGCTTTTGCCTAAGCTTCTAGAAAGAGGGGTAATCACAGGGTTGGCGGGATACATGAGGTGGGTGCGCAAGGAATTTTATAGACTTTTGCTTGAGCTTCTGGAAAGGCAATTAATCCACACGGTTGGCGGGATACATGAGGTGGGTGTGCAAATTATTGTCTAGGTTTTTGCGCGAGATAGCGGCCCCGTGAGTTCCTTGGCTCAAAGTTTCACCGCATTCTATCAGTGTTGGTATTAGAGTTCGACTAGACTGTCTGCAAACAAATCTAATTAAGCACTTCATTCAGTCTCAACACCTGTCTGAATAAAACTAGATTTTGAGAAACTCAAACAAAACAGTGGCAAACAGCTTGTCGAGGAGTCACAAAATGCCAAAATTGACTGATTGAAATTTTTCACGACCACGACCTTCTTTTTTTGACGACCAACGAACACGTCTCCTTTTGGCTGAAGCCAACATCGCTTTGCCACTGAGCCAGCCAGCCGAACTTAAGGGAAAATCCCGACCAACAGACCTCGCCACTTCACTACTGGCCCAGTCGAACCCAACGGAAAATACCGACCAGTGGACACGTGTGCACCGGCGCGACAAGTGTGCCCCTTTATCTGACACCGGCGCAACTTTGCTGCTGACAGCGTCGCAGTCAAGGGAAAATCCTGACCAACGGACCTGTGGGCAGCTTAGAGGGGACCAGCGTTACTTTACCACTGGCCCAGTCGATCCCAAAAAAAATTCTGACCAATGGACTCGTGTACCCCTCAACCTGAGACCAACACCTGTTTAACACTGGCCCAGTCTAACCCAAGGGAAAATGTTGACCAACGACCCATGTGCCCCTTTACCTGAGACCGGCGCCTTTTTACCATTAGCCCAGTCGAACCCAAGGCAAAGTGCTGACGAACGATCCATGTGCCCCTTTACCACAGACCAGCACCTGTTTACCACTGGCGGGAAAATTCTGACCAACGGACCCGTGTGCCCCTTTACCTAAGACCAGCACCTATTTACCACTGACCCAGTCAAACTCAAGGGAAAGTCCTGACTAACGGACCCGTGTGCCCCTTTATCTGAGCCCGGCGCAATTTTGCTGCTGACAGCATCGCAGTCAAGGGAAAATCCTGACCAACGGACCCATGCGCAGCTTAGAGGGGACCAGCGCTATTTTACCACTGGCCCAGTCGATCCCAAAAAAAATTCTGAGCAAAGGACCCGTGTGCGCCTTTACCTAAGACCAGCACCTATTTACCACTGGCCCAGTCAAACTCAACGAAAAGTCCTGACCAGCGGACCTTTGTGCCGCTTTACCTGAGAACAGCGCCTTTTTACCATTAGCCCAGTCGAACCCAAGGCAAAGTGCTGACGAACGACCCATGTGCCCCTTTACCACAGACCAGCACCTGTTTACCACTGGCGGGAAAATTCTGACCAACGGACCCGTGTGCCCCTTTACCTAAGACCAGCACCTATTTACCACTGACCCAGTCAAACTCAAGGGAAAGTCCTGACTAACGGACCCGTGTGCCCCTTTATCTGAGCCCGGCGCAATTTTGCTGCTGACAGCATCGCAGTCAAGGGAAAATCCTGACCAACGGACCCATGCGCAGCTTAGAGGGGACCAGCGCTATTTTACCACTGGCCCAGTCGATCCCAAAAAAAATTCTGAGCAAAGGACCCGTGTGCGCCTTTACCTAAGACAGCACCTATTTACCACTGGCCCAGTCAAACTCAACGAAAAGTCCTGACCAGCGGACCTTTGTGCCGCTTTACCTGAGAACAGCGCCTTTTTACCATTAGCCCAGTCGAACCCAAGGCAAAGTGCTGACCAACGGACCCGTGTGCCCCTTTACCTGAGACCAGCACATGTTTACCACTGGCCCCAGTTGAACCCAAGGGAAAGTCCTGACTAACGGACCCGTGTGCCTCTTTACCTGAGAGCGGCGCCTGTTTACCACTGGCCCAGTCGAACCCAAGGGAAAGTCCTGACCAATAGACCCGTGTGGTCCTTTTCCTGAGACCGACGCCTGTTTACCATTGGCCAAGTCGAATCCAAGGGAAAATGCTGACCAACAACCCATGTGCCCCTTTACCAGAGACCAGCAACTGTTTACCACTGGCGGAAAAATTCTGACCAACAGACCGGTGTGCCCCTTTACCTGAGAAGGGCACATGTTTACCACTGGCACAGTCGAACCCAAGGGAAAGTCCTGACGAATGCACCCGTGTGCACCCTAGATGGGACCAGCGCTACTTTACCATTTTACTACTGATATCTACGAATAAAGATATCTACGACTGTGGAACTTTTCAAGAAATGTTGCGACAGTATCCAAAATGATCAAAATCTCAAACTCGAAAATGTTCGTGGGTGCTGCCTTTAAAACACACCAATATATCGCTGGAGTGTGTTTAGATTAGATAAAGTATATTGGATGCAGACCCAGAATGCTAACTCAATGCTAAATTAACATCAGATCCTTAATATAAACGACAAGCTGCCGTACCCGGTTCCGCTCGGCTGTTTCACTGCGACAACATGTCATGAAAATGGAGAAGATCATGGAAGTCAATCGAGAAAAGATATCCTGTAGTGAAACGAGATGGACCATGGTTCCCCCATAGTTAGTACATGGGTACTGTAACAGATACACCATATGTTAACATATCTTAACTTTTTTCGCTTTCCATGTTACATACAGTATCTAGCCACATTGTGGACTATCTGAAAGCTTTACCTACACCATACTCGTAGTTGCGTCCCTAACCGTGCAATCATCACACCAGATGGTCATTCCAAAAACTATGACTTTTTTCACATATTGCATTTCTCATGCAGAATATGGCTGAGCAAGCTCCGGCAGAGTCTTGGATATCCTATTACGACGGCTGAGGCGAAGTCACCGACATAACTCCATTCTCAAAACAAACCATCTTCGTGAGTTAGCCCAATAGACGATGAGTAACCTACAGAAGCTCCACGATGTGGGGACACAACCGTGCTCCTGAAAACTGATTCCAGTGGAAAATGTGTTTAAAACCATTTCTAGGCCGTCTTACTTTCTTTCAGAAAGTCATCAAAACTGCTGTGTGAAGTAATTAGTGAGTAACCACGCCAGCAACAACTTCTACAGTATGGTAAACAGCACGCTTAAAGTGCCAATAAACCAAGTAGTACCGCGCTGTTATCAATCTTCTTTTTGTTGATTTTTTTCCGAGTAAAACGACCACTCAACAGCAAGTGTCTCTATACTTTTGATACAAGGAATCCCTTACTTTTCTCTTCATAAAATCACAAAAATTCTATGAGTTGCCACAGTTTTCAGTTCACATCTCACTGTAATGAAATTTTTCGAAGAGCCATGCTACGTACTTTTCAAATCTTTGAAGCACTTTCAACAAAATATGCATACACCCTACTCAACGAGTACAAAACATACGTACGATAGATGGTAGATGTGGTTGTACAGCCTTCAATCCTTTACGGAAAAAGGTTATCTTGAAGCTCGAAAAAGTGCAGAACAACCTCACAAAAAAATTTTCATAGGGAAGGAGGGTTATGATTACTCCAAGATTGCGCCTTCTAAGGATACAAACAATTAACTACTTCCACCGACGCTTGAATCAAGACGAAAATTGGTTGATGTTTGCATGGTTAACAAAATCATAAAGGGCGTCAATGGAACACACATTCTTGATCTTCACACAATAGTCCCGTCAGTAACGAAGGGAAGTTTGTATAAGATTTCATATCGTAAACCTAAAACAAGGTGTAGATTCACAAGTTCACAACCCGAGCAGGATCCATGTGTGTCTGTCTGAGCAAAACGGTAAAAACCAACTGCATGATTGCTTCATTTAAAGGAAGTGCTGCTTCCAAACTTTCGACTATTTAAATGAATACAATTTACCTGTGGATTATTATGTGGCGATTTAGGGCGCGGCGGGATGGATCGTCCTGCCAAGAGGGGAGCAATTGGCGCGAATCTCCAGATATAAAGAAGGTTTTGGATTCATCCAGAATCCAGAACCGAGGACTCATTCTTCGCTCTCTCCAACCCCTCCAGCACTCACAGAACCGACGACTATTCATTCTGTAGAATCTCCATTCTTCCTTTTCATCAACTGTCCCGTGATACATCGCATTCCACCTTTTTCTCGTGTGTTCAAGTTGTATAGTAAATTCTTTTGTGTTTCTTGTGTGAGTTAGCGTTGAGAGCCGTTGATCGGTGCTCAAACATCCACTCAGGTAAAGTTGCACACGGCCCGAACCTTATGTGGGAGGCGAACCGGTTGAGTGGGAGTAGATTATCGAGTGTTTTGAGATCCGATCCACACGAGGAGTTTGAAATTCATCTGCCGAGTGAATTGAGAGGCAGCGCGAAGTTGAGAGACCACCGAGATCGATTGAGAGGTGGTTGGATTGAGATAGTCAGAGAGTCGACAGGAGGTACTGATCAGTAACAGTTAGTAGTGCAATATAGCATACGCATAATGAGCAGAAGGATAGCCCTAGAGATAGCGAACGAGAGTGTGTAGTGATCTATTGAGTGGTGAATGTCGTTAATCGCGTCTTGAATTCGTTGATCCTCGCGTAAGAGAATGGAGTCAGTGCACATTGAACAACCTTTATGTTCCAGAAACATTGCCGCCCACAATGAAGAAAATCAAGGCAGAGTGCAAAATGATGGATGATGGAGGGCTCTCGAGAAGTCAAGTGAGTAAGTTGACATCAGATGATTGGGGAATAGTGAGAAAAAGCGAAGAAGTTAGCCAAGTTACCTAGTGAGAACTTGGCCGCGGCAATGATTGCCGGCAAATATCGATCTTAAATGATGGCTGTTGTTGAGAAAAGCTGTGTGCTATCCTCGAAGGGAGTTGAAAAAAGTATATAGGGATACAGTCAGTTTGGAAAGGAATTATTTCGGGCATTGTAATTCAAAGGGGTTGAGTCTAGGATGATCTGAATGATTTTCTAACCACTTCTGAGATGGATAGTGAACTGTTTTCAGAAATCTGCGGCATGTTTAACACAGACGTGTTACCGGACGTGCTCGGAGGAATCCAGCAGCTCCAGAACGCGAGACAGGCCAGAAGCCAATCAAATCAGGGAGGAAAAATGGATGTTTTCAAAAAATGGTCAATTCATTTCAGATGTGATAGGGATAGTTGATGATAGACAGATGATCTATAGTGAGCGTTTTCAGATGAGATCAAAGAGACGCTCCATTCGACAGACTGGACCAGTCTAGGCGCAGCCCTCGAGGCAGCATTCGGGGCCATGGGACAAAGCGGGCACGGAGGACAGATGTCAGGCTTACAAGCTTTTGGCAAATATGCAGGCCAACACTTGTCTCAGCCCTCGGGTATTCAAAGGCAAGGAACATAAAAACTTCGATGAATTTATTTGGAAGAGAAGACCAAGGGGTGATCTTGGATAACCATACACTGATTGGCAACCTAGGAGACGATCATCTGGAAGGGCGAAAAGTATATTCTTGGCTACACCCAATGAGGTGAAGGAGCAAGAATTTAGGGGAGTAGTAGAGGAGCTTAGGAGGCTATTGGATAATGACTCCCTGGCCGGTCGGTTGCGCGCATTAACGGAGTTAAGGAGCTTGAGGTGGAGACCCGGTCAATCGGTAATGGAGTTCTGCGTTGTACTTGAGAAACTTGAAGGCAGGCAAACCCACGCTGCAGCGTAGGAGACAGATCGCCCAAGTACGCGTGGATACTCCTTGACAACCTGACGGATTGGCCAGAGCACTTACAGCTCCTGAGTGCGCTTCACAAAGTGGAACCGCACGAAGCTTTCAATGCTGTAAAGCTGCTGGCCCTTAGTATGCAACAATCCAAGGAGATGTTGGGACTCAACCAAGTGAAGAGGAGAGAGGAAAAGGACAATCGAAGAAGGAGATCATACGCCTATGAAGAAAGGGAGGGCAGGCAGCAGTATGATAGAGGGGAATAGAGCAGAAGTCAGGAGGGACAAAGTGGCTCACTCGTATGCAGAGTGGAGTGGGTATGTAGAGAAAGCTAGTGAGATGAAATGGAACGGTTATCAAAGACCGACACAGGTCTTTCTCAAAGAGAAAGACCGGGTCCGTCCGCCATTGAACAATGAGGGTAGGGCAGGTGTAAGAGTGAATAGTGAACCGCGAAGGCTTTGCAATTGTAATAAGTTTGCGCACATAGGGAGAGAGTGTCCACTGAGGCTGATGTAGGTGAACCAAATTGGAAACAAGCAGAGCAAGCGCGAGGAGCTTCAAGAGCGCAGTAAACTCGCACAGATCATCACGAAGGCGAGAAGCCTTGGAGTAAAGGTAACAAACGAAAGAGGAAAAAAGAGACCTTTAGTGGAAAGGTAGCTCTCCGCATGGGTCAAGTTGTTGAATACACGACTACCGGCCATCCTAGACACGGAGTCTACGATCACTATCGTACCCGTAGGTGTGCTGGCTAATGCGAAAGACACAGGTGTAAATGTGGATAGGCTCGAAGTGATTCCGAAAAAAATGGTACCGGCATACGATGCCTAGAACAACTGAATGGATATTCTGGGAGCACTAAAGATAACATTAGGATGAGGAGAAAGTAATGGAAGAAATTCCTCAAAACGTTCGCATTCCTTACTGCTGATGATTCGTCCAGGCATTGCCCGTTGACATAGTAGGAGATTCCCCAAAGTATTGCCCTGTGGCTACTGAAGGTCCAGGAAGCGCTTGTTGCTGCAGTTATGCCTCCATTTCTGGAAGGGTGCTTTTGCCCCAATCTCTATTATGAGCTGCTCTGCAAAGCCTTGGCAACCACTGGGGTCAGTAACTGCAGCAGTGCAATGAAGGAGGGAGTGGCTGAATATTTCACAGTACGCGACTGCTCCACTTACTTCGAATCTATGGGCCTTCATGAGTAGCCACGCTTAGGACACTCTCACGTCACAACGCGAAGTGGTTGCTGTGATTTGAGTAGCTCCCACAGGGTAAGACAGACACGGCTACCATATGGATTGGCCAGGTCTGAAAACTGAGGGGAACCATTGGAGAAAAACGACAAAAACGAAAAACCCTGCTCCACGCCACTTTTTTTACATGTCAATTTTCCCACGTTTTTCCTGTCCCAAACTAGCGGGAGATTCCTCCACTCTGGTAACCTTAACCCACCATTTTTATTCTCCTGTCTTGTCACTCTCTGTTCACTATCTCATTCCTCCCCTCAGTTTCTTCTTGGGCGAATAACAGCCCGTTGATTTTGAGCAATTTCGAGCGGAAGTCCCTTTGTATGACCAGCTGTAGCCTGCGCAATTCTGAGAACAGAGAGACAGCGTTCTTCCTGTTGCACTTGCACCACTTGTATGACCCGTTGCAGAGAGTATTAATTGAATGCAACGACAGAATCAAAACCTAGTTTTATTGCGCTTAAAAGACGGCAAAAAGTTCAAGATCAAGAAGACACGATTAGATGCCCTGCCAATATTGAAGCGATGGCGAAAGTGGCGTAAAGAACTTCCTCCATGTGCAGTCGCAACATTGTTTTTATACCGTATCTGAAATCTTTGGAATTTCGTTATCTTCGTACAAGAAAAACAAATCTCATGAGAAAATGCCTTCTCCACCATTGCGGACGCGTTCAGCGACACTCCCCGCGCCCTCGTCTGACTGACGTAGATATTGTAATTCCTCCTTGATTTCATCAATGAGAGCCATGACACGAGGCCTTGCGTCAGGAATGTTACAGAGGGCCCGGTGGTGGCCACCGTCTCTCGGGATCAAACGCTCCAACTTTCGCTCTTGGAGAAGAGATTCTTCGAGACACGATTCAGACCGACTGCAACAAGTCTGCCCTTGCCCAAGAGCTCGGTAATAGAGAAATTGAATGGAGAAATATCACGCCTTACGCTCCCTGGCAAGGAGGGTTCTATGAAAGGCTAATTAAATCTGTCAAGTACTCTCTTTATAAGACATTGGGCAAGACAATTGTTTCAAGTGAAGAACTTTTCACAATCTTAACGGAGATCGAAGCAATGCTCAATTGCAGACCCCTCACTTATGTCTCCAATGACCTCGACAAAGAAGAAATCCTGCGACCGATCGACTTTCTTCAGAAAGATATTCAATTATATTACCCAATTTCTACTAGTCTTGAAGAGGAGTCGAACGACCCAGAGTACTTACCGCCGACGGAGCTAGCCATCCTCCAAACAAAACAGCAAGCGATCGATGCACTCCGTTACTCATGCCGAATTCCCGAAAAATTCTGGAAACTTTGGCAAAATCAATATCTCACCTCTCTGCGCGAAAAGCACACCTTATTTGTAGGAAAGAAGAAAGGGTGTAATCGTAACCCTACCGAAGGGCAAGCCAACAATGGCTATTGTCGTCACCGCTTGCTTCATTTACTTGCTTTTCTTAGGTTGCTACGCATTTCTTTATGTGCCGCTTGTCGTAGGAAAGCCAATAAGATGGTTCATACATTTTGTATGGAAGGCACTATGTTCGAAAGTCCTCAAACTAATCCACAATTTTCATTATCCTCCCGCACGCAGAAGACGAAATCTCGGTGAAATCTTAGCAATAATCGCCTTTCTCACACCATGCGCTCACGCTTGCCAACAAGTGAATCTGTTCTCTCAATTGTCCACAGTCTGCTCATCCGAATCATCCCAAAAAACTTGTCACGTGCAAGTATCAGAGATTTTCAAAATTAACCCCTTCAAGCAAGAAGCTTGTATTCGCCTACTACAAAACGAAACAACAATGCATGAGATCCGCCTTCAATGGAGATCGGTACAATTACTTTGTGAACCTGAAACAGATATGTTTACACGCGATACGATTTACAAAGTAATAGATAGTAAACGATGCCCCCATACGGATCCTGTAAAGGGGTCAAATGCAACTCAATCAATAGTCCCAGTCTCATACCAGAACTAGAAGCAAGAAATATTAGGTTGGTGCAAAAATAATGCGCGTTTTCATGCCTGTGATTCCGAACCTCATAACTCCTTTCGAAATCGATCTTTTTCAATAGGCTTAGAAATATTGTAATCCGCAAATCTTCAGCAATAAGACATATGTTCTCCAACTACCGTGCATTTCTGACAGGACCTTCTAGAATCGACAAACTTTCGGAGAGCAGCTTTGGTATCACTTCAGTCTTCGAGAAAATTCTCCCGGAAGAAGTCGTCCAGGTTCTCGGGGAAGCGGTAGTCGGTGAGCGAGAGGCTTGGTGATTATGATGTAGGAGTTCGAGCTTCCTAGCTCAGTTGCTCGAACCTGTGAAGAATCTGTCGTGCAGGGTGTGCCTGGACGGTACCCTGTGGGAGTGAAGAATCCATTTTATTGAGCAACGCTGGGGTCACACCGCGAAGTTTCTAATTTAATTCGTTTACGTCTTGAAACCACTTACCAAATTAGGAAGAAAGAATGAGCTGCAGTGAGCAATTTTTGCAGCAGGTCACCACAAAGTCGCCGTGACCTCATTTTGGTGTTGCTTCGGTTTCTGGGAGTGTTTCGGTGCATCTCCCTCGTCCAACTGTTGAGCAAGGCACCTCATTTTGTCGAAGAGGGTTTGTACTTCATATTTAATTAGTAAGCGACCGACTGTTTGGTAGCAATTTTTTCACTACAAAGGTGCGAAGCACACCTCTCAACGAGGATCAATGTGGTACTCATTCAGTATGCGCGACATCAACTCGTCGAGCTTTTTCATCCTCCCATTTCTACTGAAGGGAGGGATGGTCTGACAACAGTCACCGGCAATGTTCCGCGAAACCAAATATGTTGTTTTGGATGGGTGCTGTTTGATAATTGTCATCAGTTGGGGGTCGCAAACCCCGGGAAGACCTGTGCGACGTTCCTTAGTTTCGAAGCAAGGCACACCAAGGCGAAAAATCCAGGAGCAGCTCGGTGGAATGCATTCGCTCACACTCCCTTCGCCAAAACTATGGTGGTATTCTGAGCGGTTCGTGCTGCGATGCCATCGAGTATCAGCTCGCTGAAGTGAGTTTGGCAAAAAACTTGTTTTGGCGCCTTTCGTTCCACAACTAAAAATTCACCAAAAACATGAATTTCGCCCAAAACGGATGAGATATTTGAAAAGGCCATGAAATTTGCTACAAAACCATGTGCAACTTCTCATACAGATGATAAGAAACACCGGAAGCACCGAAAATGAAGCAGCGAAAAACGCGCATTATTTTTGCACCAACCTAATAAATACCCCGGCTCTACTGCTTGTGTGGAGTCATGCGGGGGACCTGGGCGCGATTGCTTTTACCCCAGCTCAGGCTGCCTTTTCTGTCGCATTTATCTAGTGCCCACAAGCAAGCAGATTTTCGAAATATTTCACTGCAATCGTTGGTCCGAAACAGCGAAAGTAGAGCTCACCCACTACAACGCTATTTCCAGGAAATCCAGGACCATCACCATAAGCTTGATTCCAAACGTGCCTTTCAAGTGGGAAGCTTTTACATTTACTCTATCCACCCTGACAATTCCACCTACTCCAATGCTCAACACTCCGTTTATAACAGATTATAAACGAACCGCTCTTTGGTCTGATCGATTAAGACCGGCGCTGCAATGCAATAACTACACTGATGCCATAAATATGACCTGCCAAGTTTTCGAAGATTGCGTATGTTTACCTGCTGAAACTAAAGCTAACTGCAAGTGTAAACATATCTCCATTCGGGACTGGTTTAATAATATCCGAAATCAACTACCAGCATTTTTTCCATATCTTTCGTTCCGACAAAATCTCAACTCTAAAGTGCAAGCCTCTATCTCAAACATCAGAGATTATTATGAATTTCCAAGACAAGCTCAAGACAGAAATCCTCGTTGATGAGGCAGTGTGCGAAATTAGTGCTGGTCCCTTATCTGGTTGCTATAATTGTGCTAAAGGAGATTTTATCGAGTGACGAGAGCTCCTTCTCGATGACGGAACTGACTTGACTTGACTTGACGCCAAAGCTAGTTTTCGTTCTTATCCATTTTTTTCTATTTGTTTTCCGGTATTTCCCCAGCCTTGACTTGCAATAGGTATATTGAATCCGGAAGCAAGAAACGAGTGACGAGACAGATCATCTTCTCTTTTGTCACTGAAGCTGTCCTAAGGAAGCGAGACGTTAGGAGAACCTGTTCTCCTCCTCGGAGTTCGTCGGTGATTTCGATGGTTTTGTGATGGATCCAGCCGTCCTTGAGTGTCTGTGCGACCTTAACTTGACCTTCCAGCGATGACAGAGTATTGAGGAGATCGGATTCCAATTCTGATTGTGTTGCGATGCCAAGTTTGTGTAACTCCGAAAGGAATTTGAAGTCTTCCTTGTACGTGTTTATTGACATTGTGATTTTGCACGTCTTGATCGAGGTGATTCTGCAAAAAAAGGAGTTTAGCTGTTGGAAATTTCCATGTGAGCCCTACAATAATCGAATGTTGATGGAGCACTAAGAGTACAAGTAAATCACTACTTGATTTTATTCAGCGAGACTTCTAGTGTAGTTTGCTATGTCTAGATTGATTGGTCTTTCGAAACAGTGAACGAAAAGGTGTCAAAAAAATGTATATCATGAGTCTCCCTACTGTAGTGAGGATCCACCAGATTAATCTTATGCCGCACGTGGAGATGGCAATATAACTTGCTCCCACCATTGCCACTAAGATCAGTAGTGTGACAAGAAATGTTTTATACCACTGGAGATAAACAGAGGCAATATGTCCGAAATCAGGCCACTGAATATCGGAGTAAGAAACTGAGTCTCCTCTTATCCATTGCTCCAGTAATCCTTGAACTGTACTAGTGAATTTTAGTATTCCACTGATTTCGACATAGCTAACTTTGGCTCGGCATGACCAGAAAGAGATGTACTAGCTGCCGGAGTGTTCAGGACTCGGTATCAAGAGTTGGATATGCCGATCATGAACAACAGTGAAGATCCGATGATAGTCGGAGAACGGGGAAAAATCGGCCACTGATACAGGGAAGTGGGAAGAGGGTTGGGAAGTTCTGAATCCACTCATGATGGACAGCGCGAGCCAAGAGATCAAGGATGAAGCGCGACAGAAAGTGTTGTATGAGCAAGTTACAGAGAGTTTCAGAGTAGAGCACTTGAGTGAGGAGATGAAACCCGTACTGGACGAGTTACCAAAGGATCGAGTAGGCATAGCAACGTGTAGAGGAAAAAAAGGGGCGAAAATCTAAATTTAAGGACAATAAATTAATGAGATAATAAATGAGACAATGAATAAAATTGTTGCAGAAATGCCGTGATACGTTCGAAGCTGGAAAAAGGACACCTGGAGTTTGCGTGCAAAAATGGCTGTTCTAAGGAAACACGGTTGATGGACCTGAAAGGCATTCAGTTTAGCGGAGCCGTGGCCACGCAGCCGATCCGGTCACCCTGAATGGACTGCATGGCTATCAGCGCCGTTTCCGGGATTGAGGTCCCTGGAAAACGCGCCTGGCATCCAAAGGGGGGATCATGTTGCGATCTAGGGTGTGATGGGATAGATCGAACTATCGTCTCGCTAACAGGGAAGTGATTGGCGCGAATCTCCAGGTATAAATAGGGTTTTGGATTCATCCAGAATTCAGAACCGAGGGCTCACTCGTCGCCCTATCCAACCCTTCCAGTACTTGCATTCTGTGGAATCTCCCCTTTCATCAACTACCCCGTGATACAGCGCATTTCACATTTTTTTCTCGTGTGTTCAACTTGTTTAACAAATTCTTTTGTGTTTCTTGTGTGAGTTAGCGTTGAGAGCCGTTGATGGGTGATTAAACATCCACTCAGCTAAAGTTGCACACGGTGCGAACCTTATATGCTTAGTCGCTTACACTAACATTTTCTAGCGTTTGTCTTGAACAGAGTATTGAAACAAAGAAATAAAAAAATCGAAATGAGCAGTGGGGTCTGATGTTCATAACCAGTAAGCTTAAGGTAGTCGAGGCAATGCGACAACGAGAAGTGGCTCAATGGACGAGTTTTCCCGGTTTGGCGCTCCAAAACGTATAATTTTCAAGCACTGAGAATTTGCCTGTTACTCACTGTACTAAACAGACTTGCTTGACTTCCCCACACCTCCTTGCAGGGATTAAACTTGCAAAAAATTGTTCAATTTACATCACATGCGCTTAAAATGCCCCTCGCCATTTCATTCTCACTTGCTTTTCACTGTCACTTACCTTGCTTCTATGTGGGCTACTGGAGCAACCATTAACGTATTAAGATGGCAAGGCTGTGCCGATAGTGCAGGGACATGTTTCAGTTATTTGTACCGAATACTGTTTGAAAAACAATACTCAAAACCTTTTCATTCAAAATCAGACACTTCGTATTTGACAACCTAATATTTTAGCGCAAAATACGTACCCAAAAAATTTATCAGGACAAGTAGGACATAAAGTACGCTATCACTCTGTTCACTTTGTTAACGCTGACCACAATGGTACGTATATACGATTTCCCACAAAAGTGTAGGAAAGTCGTTTTTGACATCTTTTTTGTGGATTCCTTGGAAATCTGTGCTTGCCACGTATCTTTTGTTCGCATCTGTATTTAGTGTTTGCGTCGAGCAACTCGAACGAAAAGCACCTGTATCGCTCAGTATCTGCTAGCTTGTCAGTATTATTACAACATTAAAGCGGTTGTGGCTGAAACCTTGCTCACAGTTTGTCGCTTCTTCAGCAACACGCCCTTCCAGAGGAGGACACGCGTCTGCTTCCAAAACGCAACCATGGCTCGGTTAGTGAGGCGAGGAATATCCGAGAGTGAGATGAGTGGAGAAGCGGTCTCCTCATGAGGCAGTATCGACTGAATGGGCAGCAACCCACGCCGATTCGTTTATTCATTATATGTTCTCCTTGTTCACTTGTTTACTGTACTTGGTAAACAAAACAGGAACTGCTATAAAATATGCACAATTCAAGTGAAAACATTACTACAAATGCACATAATAGAAAGTTCCATGCTTTCAAACTGAGCCGGAAGTGGATGGGAGGGTTCCTGTTTACAGGGTTTACAGGGGAAAACAAAAAATGCATTGATGCTGCGTTGGCAAAACAATGAACAAAACACAAACACAGAAAATGCCAGAAACGACGGTTGAGTAGAAATCATATGTATTTAGTTGGGCAGGCATTGGAGCATTCCGCTTGATTTCCTATTTCATAACTTTTTATCCCGGTTATTATCAGTTAGTCTAAAATATAATGCCAAGAGGCTTTTTTAGGCAACTGCACAACATACCTTATTTAAAAAATTACTCATTGAAACGAATTATTGAAGAAATACCGGAGGAATTTTAACACATCGAATTATTCTTATGTAACAGGATGGAAACTTCAAAGGCAGCACTCACGCTGAAAAAAAGTTTTCTCGCATTTGCGCTTGTTTCAAAGGTGCCATCAATTGCCATCAATTGGAGTGTAACTGCAAAAGGAATCACTCCGAATCGTGCAGTTATTCGAGTAATAAAACTCGTACGCATGTACAAATGCACCCGCTATGCTCAACCTCTCCCCATTCTCTCTGATCGTGTGCGGCTGTGTTCCTCAGCTGATACAGGATCGATCAGGATTTCCCTATAGCGGTGATCCTTTCCGCAGCTCGGTGGCCGCACCCATCTCAGGCGATAAATCTCGTCCATATGTTCATTTAATGGCAACCAGCCTGATCGTCCAGCTTACGCCGGACTCTCAGGCTTCTTTTCGTGCTCGCTTCGCTCGCATATTCTCATTGTCAGATAAGATTAGTGCACGTGGATGAACAGACACTATCCACAGAGGAGTATTCTTCACCGCGGTGCATGGAACCATTGACCCACTATGGACAGCTCCTTCCCAACAATTTGTGGTAACACAATTCGGTTCGCTGTGGTGGACGTAATTAGAAAAAATTGACCGAGTAAGTGCAAACGTGAATTGGACGTGAACACAGGTGCACCCTTTTCTCACTGTTGGGACCTGTCTCCAGAGGTTCTTCCACTTTTGAACGCCTGTACACTCTTAACAACGGCTCAAAAAAGAATAGGTATTATCAAGGCATCTGAAATTAGCTTTACATGTAGGTGCGGGATTAAGACTTTGCAAGCAAGGCTAGGATGGCGAGAACATTCGAAGGCCGACGTTGGCGACGCGGCCAGACCCGTAGAGTATACGCAACTCATAAGGAGAATTTCGTATTTGAGCTCAGCTAATGATTAGTTTTGCTTTTTTACCGATTTCCAAGCATTTCACAAGTGTGAAGCTTTTGCACATACCTCAAGTGGCTGCCCCAACCCACTTTCTAGCGTCCCGAAGGGGCGCTAGTTTGTGAAAAATGATCGAAAATTTGCACCCACTTTTGGGGGTTTAACTGGGAAAAATTCGTTTACCGAACCACTTTTGACGGTTGTATTTCCCTGAGTACCTAAATATTATTGTACTAGTCTGGCCGTCCGGCTAACGCCGGACTTCCAGACTTCTATAGGTGCTCGCTTCGCTCCCATACTGCACGTTGAAAGCAAACACAAAAGCGTAAACGGGTTGATAAAATCTGTTCTATCGATCTCCTGAGAAATCCTTGATCCCATAGGTGCCCCATATGAAGAAATTATGCTCTTCAATATGAGCGAAGTTAGTGGCCGTGAAGAACTGAGTGTAACCAATTCAGTGCAAATGTTATCTTGAAAGGATTTAGGCTCAACTGGTTGTTGTGGTAATTCAAGTGATAAGGGTCCACCGGTGTATATAAACGGAAAGGAAGGAGTGGTTCATTCAGACACAAAAGGAATGGGAAGAGAACACGGACACGAAAGGAAACAATGTACATCTAGGTGATTTAGGTAGGAGAGTCCACCGAAACAGGATAAGCGCACACCTCATGCAGAAATAGACCCGCCCAGCAAATTCCTATTAGTTGTGGAAGCCGGCGCGCCCTTATCACACCGATGGACCCGACTCCAGGCGTTTCCCCACTTATGGACGCCGGCGCACCCTTATCACACCGTTGGACCGACTCCAGGCGATTCCCCACTTTTGGACGCCGGCGCACAATTATCACACCGTTGGACCCGACTTCAGGCGTTTCCCCGCTTTTGGACGCCGGCGCACCCTTATCACACCATTAGACGCGACTCTAGGCGACTCCCCACTTTTGGATCCCGGCGCACAATTATCACACCGTTGGACCCGACTCCAGGCGTCTCCCCATCTCCTAAACGCCGGCGCACCCTTATCACAGCGCTGAACCCGTTTCCCCCACCTATGAGCGCCGGAGCATCACTCTCACTGCTGTTCTCCCTTCAACGGCGACTCTTCCTCTACCCGGCGCCGATGCACCTCTGACATGACTCTATGCTCGTTTCATGTCACCTTCTCCACCATCTATGCGGGCGCAACCCCCATCCGTGTCATCCCTATTCCGCCTGGTTCCTCTTCTTCGTTATAAAACTGACCTGCCCGTCTCTTTCCTTTTATACGGTTATGTAATCATAGGCCTATCTCACTTATTCCGACCATGTTGAAAACAACTGCTGGCCATTAACATGTCTGAACATGACAAACCTGGCCCAAAACACCTTTAAATCAAGGTAAAAAGCAAAATTTGCAACTTTTTTGTACATAATTCGATAGTGTCGGTAGTTTTTCACGACTGTGGCTGGTTCTCTTACACACACACACACACACACACACACACACACACACACACACACACACACACACACACACACACACACACACACACACACACACACACACACACACACACACACACACACACACACACACACACACACACACACACACACACACACACACACACACACACACATGCCAATTAATATTAACAATGATATACAACATAGTGTTTCTCGCAAACCTTGTCTTTCTGGATAGTCTTTTCTCTGATAGAGGCACAAGAATAGCACCCAAAGTAGAATTTCATGAAGAAATCAACAACTTTTTTTTATCGTGAGTGCTGTCTTTAAATAAGACAAGAATGTCTGATAGATGTATTAGGTCGTCAAGTATGAAATGTCCGTTTTTATGAGCGGTCAGTTTGACAGTCTCTATCTTCGAAGATTTACTAGATCTCTTCTCATCTTTATTTTAATTATGAAGATACATCCTCTTGCTATCAAAATCACTTCCTGGATTTTTGATCAGTTTCCGAATTTTTGTCTAAAAACATTTTTTTGTAGAACTGCTTAAAGACGAAAAATCGTGTCGTTTTGGAACATAGGTTCCATTTTCCAGCTATCAGAGCTGAGAAAACTGGGAACATTAGGGTAGTGTTAAGGGACATTTGGCTAGTAAATGCACTGAACAGCGTTTGCTTGGGAAGTTCCGCTCAGGTAACATGAATCACCAAAGTGAGTTTTATGATGAACCTGGATATCGATGAGCTGGAAGCCGTAGCCGAGGCGGACACGAGTCAAACTAGGTCAGCGTAAGCAGCAAGGTGTGACCTTTATAATCATGACTTATAATAAAGGGCTTAGTCTGTCACGTGTGTGTGTGCGTGTGTGTGTGAAACGAAATTCGAGGGCGTGGCCTAGAGTGAAGAAAATGTTCTACACCGGGTCCACTGTTGCTGTAGGAGTGCGCCGGCGTCCATAAGTGGGGAAACGCCTGGAGTCGGGTCCAACGGTGTGATAAGGGTGCTCCGGCGTCCATGAGTAGGTAAACGGCTGAAGTCGGGTCAAACGGTGTGATAAGGCTGCGCCGGCGTCCATAAGTGGGGAAACGCCTGGAGTCGGGTCCAACGGTGTGATAAGGGTGCGCCGGCGTCCATAAGTGGGGAAACGCCTGGAGTCGGGTCCATCGGTGTGATAAGGGCGCGCCGGCTTCCACAACTAATAGGAATTTGCTGGGCGGGTCTATTTCTGCATGAGGTGTACGCTTATCCTGTTTCGGTGGACTCTCCTACCTAAATCCCCTAGATGTACATTGTTTCCTTTCGTGTCCGTGTTCTCTTCCCATTCCTTTTGTGTCTGAGTGAACCACTCCTTCCTTTCCGTTTATATACACCGGTGAACCCTTATCACTTGAATTACCACAACAACCAGTTGAGCCTAAATCCTTTCAAGATAACATTTGCACTGAATTGGTTACACTCAGTTCTTCACGACCACTAACTTCGCTCATATTGAAGAGCATAATTTCGTTCATATGGGGCACCTATGGGATCAAGGATTTCTCAGGAGATCGATAGAACAGATTTTATCAACCCGTTTACGCTTTTGTGTTTGCTTTCAACGTGCAGTATGGGAGCGAAGCGAGCACCTATAGAAGTCTGGAAGTCCGGCGTTAGCCGGACGGCCAGACTAGTACAATAATATTTAGGTACTCAGGGAAATACAACCGTCAAAAGTGGTTCGGTAAACGAATTTTTCCCAGTTAAACCCTCAAAAGTGGGTGCAAATTTTCGATCATTTTTCACAAACTAGCGCCCCTTCGGGACGCTAGAAAGTGGGGTGGGGCAGCCACTTGAGGTATGTGCAAAAGCTTCACACTTGTGAAATGCTTGGAAATCGGTAAAAAAGCAAAACTAATCATTAGCTGAGCTCAAATACGAAATTCTCCTTATGAGTTGCGTATACTCTACGGGTCTGGCCGCGTCGCCAACGTCGGCCTTCGAATGTTCTCGCCATCCTAGCCTTGCTTGCAAAGTCTTAATCCCGCACCTACATGTAAAGCTAATTTCAGATGCATTGATATTACCTATTCTTTTTTGTCACATTTGTTACATGCCTATGGACCCAATTTGTTACATGCCTATGTGATAAGGGTGCGCCGGCGTCCAAAAGTGGGGAAACGCCCGGATACGGGTCCAACGGCATGATAGGGGTGCGCCGGCGTCCAAAAGCGGGGAAACACCTGGAGTCGGGTCCAACAGCGTGATTTGGGTGCGCCGGCGCCCAAAAGTGGAGAAACGCCCGGAGACGGGTCCAACGGCATGATAGGGGTGCGCCGGCGTCCAAAAGCGGGGAAACGCCTGGAGTCGGGTCCAACGGTGTGATAAGGGTGCGCCGGCGTCCAAAAGCGGGGAAACGCCTGGAGTCGGGTCCAACGGTGTGATAAGGGTGCGTCGGCGTCCAAAAGCGGGGAAACGCCTGGAATCGGGTCCAACGGCGTGATAAGGGTGCGCCGTCGTCCAAAAGCGGGAAAACGCTAGGAGTCGGGTCAAACGGCGTGATAAGGGTGCGCCGGCGTCCAAAAGCGGGGAAACGCCTGGAGTCGGGTCCAACGGCGTGATAAGGATGCGACGGCGTCCAAAAGCCGGGAAACGCCTAGAGTCGTGTCCAACGGCGTGATATGGGTGCGCCGGCGTCTAAAAGTAGGGAAACGCCGTTGCCAGAAATTGTTGGAAAGGAGCTGTCCATAGTGGGTCAGAGGTTCCATGCACTGCGATAAAGAATACTTCTCTGTGGATAGTGTCTGTTCATCCACCTGCACCAATCTTATCTGAGGACAATGAAAATATGCGAGCGAAGCGAGCACGAAAAGAAGCCTGAGAGTCCGGCGTCAGCCGGACGATCAGGCTGGTGTTTGTTAAAAAGGGTCATTCAGGGCCGTCAGGATGCTGATCACCAAAATGATGAGCATTTTAAATGGATTTACTGGTTGTAGCAAATTTCCTCATCAGCGTGAAATAGCCGGGGTAGTAGAACACCCGAGCGAAGCCGGGAATACCGTCTAGTTCTCTATAAGAATGAACCCAGCACTGAGAAATGGATTTGTTGTCCTATAAAATGAAAAACGAACAGAAACAGCGGAATTCCGGAGGCAAAGAAGTAATCGATCAATCAGCCGGCTGGCAAGACTGGCGAAATGCCTGCCCCGCCGCCCGCAGCAGCCTCGCGACGGTGATGTGTGGCCGTGCCGCTGCAGACGTTTGTTCCGTGGTGACAACGACAATACATTGCATCGTGAGTGCAGGCTATATGGAAGAGGGAGAGCAGTGTTTTCGACTCAGAAATGCTCAAAGGGATGCCTGGGATAGTCCCCCACAACACCACAAAGGGCTTTGTAGTGTGCTCCAGATTTTTCCAGAAACTCTTTCCAGAAATTGCCGAAAATCCCGAATTCTCTGGAGAAGTCTGGAGAATCACTTCAGAAACTCTGCAGATTTTCTCCAAACTCCTGAAAAAATGGCCGTTTCGAAAGAATTACTTTTCTGAAGAATTCTACTTGAAATCTCTGAACTCGCTGTTTTCTCCAGAATTTTCAAGAATTCTTCTGAAAACGTCTAGACCCCTGACTTCTTGAGATAATCTCTCGGATTCTTCTTGAAAGTTTGCACCTGAGACATTAGCTTGAGCAACCTTACTGATATGCACAATTTTTTTACATAGCTCATTTCTTGAAAGTAGTAAACACTTCACTCGATTTCTGTACGAACCGTACTGACAAGGATTATTTATACGTGTTCATATCCCATCCCAGGCTCGTCCTCCATTACACTAATTCCGCAAATTCCACTTCTGTTGTTCACCAACACCACTATACAAATCCGAAATCCACAGTCTAACCTTACCCGCGGCTCTGTCGCTGCAGCAGTTAAACACCGAAAGCCGACTCCAGGAAAATTCTTATCCACGCAATTGTTCTAATTCAAGATATGATAAGAAAAACGCATTAACCATCGAGGCCGTTCAACTGTTATGGAAAACACGGAAAGACAAAGCTGTTGCATCTCTTGAGTAGACCTGATAGTGTTGTTCTCTTCAGAGGCCAGTATTTTATTACAATACGTCGCAGGTTCACCGTTTGATCAATCCAAACGCTCATGTAAGCATAGGCGCATCACAGAAGGCAATCAATACTTTCTAAATATTTCTCCTCAAAGGAAAGTGTTTGCTCCACCTTGCTTGAGCTTGGTTCCTCACTCCGGCTACAAATTTTACCTGTGCATCCAAATCATTCGAAGTCTTCAAATCCTTGCGCTCGACCGGTACGAGTGTCCAAGCTGCGAACGATAGCTGTAGGGAAAAGAGAGCAAAGTGCACAGCAACTGGAAAGGGTGCCAAGAAAGGATATGATCAAATATCGTTACGTTTGAAACAGACTGTAGACTACACGCGTTCCGAAGCACCCAATATTATCATCTTCTCAAACAGAGGAGATACGTCGGCGGAAAGTAAAGTATGTTTCACTGGGGAACATAGTTGTGAAGATACTAGAGAAAGAGAGAACGCAAGAAGTAATGCCGTATTCGGAGAGGCAGGCAAGAGGTGCAGATCACAGGCACAAGTATTCAACTATCGCCGTTTTTGAAACGGACTATAGCTACATACAAATCCATCCAATCAACCAATAAATGGTTTCACTTCGGGTAAAAATCTAGCGATCATTATCGTATTATTCTGTTTCTGTTAGTTGATGAACATCGGGAGAAAAATGTCGTGACAAATTTGCGCGAGAAACAAGATTGATGGAAACATGTGGTTAAAAGCAATGTAAGTTTCTTATCCCAAACATCACTGAGTAATATCGCCAATGCAGCGATAAGAAAGCAATGCTGGCACAAGCACGGCTTTCAATTACTCCACATGAAATCTGAGCAGAAGACGATGGGACCATGCGAAAGTGGCAACTACACTGAAAGTGTGGAAGAAAAGACTACCGTCTGCCAGTAACCATGGAGCAGTCGCGACCAGCTTCTAATTGCTGAGAATGACCGGGTTACCAAAACATATTTCTGAGAACATCCACTACTGCATGACATTTTCTCTCAAAGAATGGAATATTATGTAGTCTGTTTCGAAAACGGCGATAGTTAAATATTGCCGCCTATGATTCCCATTTCTCGTCTGCCTATCCGAATGCGGCGCCATTTCTCAAGTTCTTTCTTTCTCTAATATCTTCACAATCCGGTGAAACAACACTATAAGTGTACATCAAATCGCATTAAATGCTCATAAAAGAAAAAGCGTAGCAGTAGAATAAAACTGCAGAGATAATTTGCTGCGATAATAATTTCACGCTAACGATGTGCGCACTGCTTCAAAGCAAACACTCACCTACACAGGAAGGTAAACCAATTACCACACCATTGGAACCACGTACAGTGCCATAGATCTGCCGCGTCCTCCTCCCGCACAGCCTGAAATCACTCGTGGCGTCCTGCTGGCGATAGATACTCTGCCGATTGGCTGCGGGAACGCTGCCACCAGGACGCCACGTGTGATCTCAGGCGGTGCGGGAGGAGGACGCGGCGGATCTACGGCACTGAATACAGTCTTTCTCAGAAATTCTTGCCTCACGCTAAACCGCCCGTCAGCTTAGCCACGTCACACCACATATGATGATGCATAGGTGATGCGGCGCGGCTTAGCAGATGGGCGGTAATGCGTGAGGCAAGTATTTCTAAGGAGGAACTGATTCCGACACTGATGGTAATAGTAGACGGGCGACATATGTAAATTAGCACAAATACAAAAGGAATTAAGTCATAGAAACTGAGATTTACATCATTCAACAATCACATGATAAAAGCGGATCCGGAACCGCAAAAAAAAGTACATACAACAACATGGATGGATGATTCATCGTACATATTTCATATATTTCAAGCTATAAAATCGGTGAAACAACAATGGAAACAACGGTACGAAGCAACAACAACATTACAAAAAGATAAAACTAGATAATTGCTTCAGAAGAAATAACAACATAACATGAACCCTTTCAACAGTGTTCCCATCATTTCCCTCATAGTGATCACGTCTGCCTCCTACCTGCTCGAGCTTCATTTGGATTCCGCCTTTGTTTTTGTCAGTTATTCATTGTACGAATTCTTAGCATAGCTGATCTAAACAACTAATTCAGAGATTAGAATGGAAAAAAAATTAAAGGAAATAGCTCGCTAACAAATGCTTCCACTCCTGAATGCGGGAGCTAGGCATACCTTGAAGTAAAATCATAAACTGCGAATGGGCTTTCTCCAAACGGATCTGCTCGCACTTTCTTCTTTTTTGTGGTATTCTTTGGTCTTAGGATAGCTTTTCGTTGACCTGAACTCATTGTTTGTTTACTCAGCCACATCACGCTAAGTGGAGACAAATCATCCCAATTCGGCTCGTTGACAAATGGCTGGCAGCGTTTATCGCTGGACCAATCTATTCACGAATGGGGCGGTCGTTCGAACACTGTGCTAGGGGAGCGTGACCATTTGCACCCGCAAATGACCTCATCTTAATTACAGGGCGGAGTCGCGGGACGGCTGCGGTGCGTGCGTGCTGCGGATGTGGGTGGGAGCGCGATGAAATGTGGACGAGTTTGCACGGGTGCGGCTAGCCTGGTAACGCTGGAGTTTCGAAAATGCTCACTCACTATTATTTCGTCAGCAGCTACCACTTACCAAAGCGCTGCATCCCATGAAGACAACTGTATTTCTTCTCTGCTAGTTTATTCTGCCAACACTACTGTATTCTACTGCTACTGCTATATTCTTTATGCCAAGCTGGACTATTTCTAGTTGTTTCAAGAAGGTAGTCATGAGTATGTGCATCATGAACCCTACTTGGACGGCTAGATATTCTCAGCAAACATGAAATGTTTACCTACATGTATGTGTTTATATGTATATATATACAGTGGACGTCAATGGCGTTGGCCCATCTGCGGCCTTGAGAAGGACGTCGCGCACCCGCGCCGTAATTTATGTATACTGCTTCTGTTATGCAATTTCTTACAGCTTTTCTACTCGATTCTAAAGAATTTCGACCAAATCGGGGAGAAAAGACGCATTCCGCAGGTGACGACACCGATCCCAACGCGCGCGGCGCGGACGCGCTGCGTCCTTCTCGAGGCCGCAGATGGGCCACCGCCGTTGCCGCCCACTGTAGATATGGTGTGCATGTCTTTATGTTACGAATGAATGCGTTTTGCAATTACATTATTTTTAGTTGCCTTGTGTTTAAATGAGTATTTCACGGGAATAAATAGAAAAAAGAATAAATGTAAATGTGTCTTGGAGTGGAATGAGGAAAATAAGGAGAATGTATTGTGATGGCTATAACACTGTATGTATTTATATGCGCTAGCTATGACCATGACATGTGGGTGCGAAGACTTGGCTATGAGTGTTAAGTATTACCGCAATACATGAAATGGGATTCGAATGAGTCAACAAGGTGCTAAATTCACGAGGACGCCTTTGACACCTTTGCTTGAAGATATATAAAAGGTAGGTCAATCGTCTTTTACACTAACATCACCATGTCTTATAACAATGCTTCTTTCAATCCTAACCAAAGACTACTCGTCATTACTCCCTCCTCGTATACCCCTAACAATTTAATTGTTACATCTCCTGCGCAAGTTCGCCTTGTTGCTCAACCTGCACCGCAACCCCAGCGCAACCCCAGAGCCTTACCTCGTTCTGTCGCGCAGTCCCCACTAACACAGCGGCTTTTAGCTCAAACCCAAGCACCAACTCGCTTCGTTTCATTGCAAGCGCCTGCACCACGTTTTGTTGCGCAATCTCCACTAACGCAGCAAGTTTTAGCGCAGTCACAAGCTTCATCTCGCGTTGTATCGGTGCCCGCTGCTTCGCCACGTCTTCCGCCACGTTTCGTAAATTCTCGCCTCCTGTCCGCCGCTACTCCTCCATCATCATATCAGTGTTCCGCGTCTCCATGCTCGCAAGCATCAACAAGCTTCATTGAGCAATCCTCTGCGTCTTCAAGCTTTTGTGAATCCTCTGCGTCTTCAAGCTTTTAGCGTTGTCGTCCAGCTTTACCGAGACCATTGCTGCGGCTTCTCCGCGTTATTCACCAGCGCCTGCTTCCCAAGCTCCAACAGCGCCTCCATCCTTAGCTTCAAGCATCAGAATTTGGATAAATTTAAAATAGGTTGCTGGTACAATTGAGCATTTTTCCGTCCTATGTTCTATTATTCTGTCAGTGATCTACCCTTGTCTTCATCGCATTGTGGGCATTCCGACTTGGTGCCATGCGTTTGCATTTGCTAGGTTGTTCAAGGATTTTCAGCACAGATTTTAGATTATAGCACGCTCAAGTTCAGTCTGGTACTTAGTCGGAGTGCCCATATTGCGATAAAGACAGGAATAGAACACTGAAAGACTAATGGAGCAGTAACAGAAGGGTGTTCAACCGAAGCAGCTACATATCTATACCAAAATCTTCCCCAACGCAGTGTTCGAAGGACACAGCGTTCCAGACAAGACGGGTACAGCGATGAACGCTGCCAGCCTTGGCATTTACCAAGGAACCGAATTGAATATGTAGAAATAGTCTCTACTTCTTGACTACCACTGACAGAGCGAGAAAATGACTTACCTTGTGTAATATTTTATTAGTTTGAAACAGGCACAGCACCATAGCACGAAAGATTTCAACTTTTTATCCGATAATCGTTCAAAGACACCAAGCCAATATCCATACGCAATAACACATTTTGCAAACCAAAGTTGGTCGTTAGACACCCCACATTTAGACCTTCCTCGACCTAAAGAAATAAATGGAGCAAGCAAAGGAAGCGCACCTCTACCATCATTAAATTCTGTTCACTTTCGAAATAAAAAAACTTAGCAACCGTCATATGCAGCTTATGGTCTATTAGCTCACAGAAGGCCCCTGATCTGACATTGTCTGCAGTTACGACTTTGCCTGCAGAATGCGTCTGGAAGGATATTTTAGCGGGTAGCAGTGGGGAAACATTAGAATGGAAGGAACCACACCATATGGATATCAAAAAAAAATGCAAAAGATAGATCAGTTAGCCGAAAAATGGTAAAGTCGTTGTTGCGGACAAAGTCGGACAGGGCGCCCTCTGTGAGCTATAGTCCGTCCAAAACGACGAGTCCGCCCACGCACGCGGGGATCGAGAAGCTGCCACGTTTGCCAGAGCTCCACGTCATCATACCTGATCTGCGTATCACGCTTCATCGTTATCTTCATGGTATCGACCAATGATTTGGCTGTGACGTAGACGACGTGGCAGCCAACAGAATCCGTACCAGCCGCGCCGCCTCTCGATCCGCGCGTGCGTGGGCGGACTCGTCGTTTCGGATAGACGATAATAGACTGTACCTCCAAAGTTCCCATCTTCTTGAAAGCTTTATCAAGATTATCTCAAGTGATCCGCCCATCGTCGTTATCACTATCGCTCTAGAGCAGATGGCTTACAGAATAAGCGTGCAGTTTGCTAAACCAAAAATTAATAACAAAACACCTACAGCTCCACAAAAACCTTCGGATTTTCGTGAAGCACTCTTGTTGTCAAAATTCGATTCTTCAGGGCTGGAAGCTGCAATATCAACCTCGGGTGCGATTCATCAACGCTGACCAGGTTAGCGCGCTAGCCGCTGGCTAGTAAACCAGCTGGCTAGTGTAACCACAGGGCAGACCCAACCTGCGATGCTTTAGCGTGCACGCGGGTTAAGGTTGTTAACCAGCCAGCAGCCCCTCAATAACCGCATACTGACTCGCCATATTTCTGTAGAATCACTTTTTTTTCCATATTTTATTACATAGTTTCATAATTAGTACCTAAATATTGCACACTTAGTGATAGCACATAGTCATTGAAACCTCTGTATTGGAACGAGACACTTAGTGGGCATTTTGCAAGGAACTATCTGTATATATAAAGGTGAAAGTTTGTTTGTGTGTTTGTTTGTGTGTGTGTTTGTGTGTTCCTTATAGAAATCGCGGAGGATGAACCGATCGGGACCAAATTTTGCAGGTAGACTCTCCACTGGCCGGCGGAGGTCATAGACTACTTTGCACCTGGGATTATCGATTGGTTTATCAATTATATTGATTTTATTGATTTTTCGTTCTTTTTGATCAGGGACTAGCGAGAACATGCCTACTGGGGTACCTTAATGCACTGAACACGAATATGACAACCATTTTGCGCGAAATATTGATTCATTGATTTTATTGATTTTTCGCTCTTCTTGACCAGGGACTAGAGAGAACATGCCTACTGGGGTAATGCGCTGAACACGAATACGACAACCATTTTGCGCGAGATATCGATTTATTGATTTTATTGATTTTTCGCTCTTCTTGATCATGGGGTGGTAAAAACATGTCTACTGGGGTCGCTATGATTTATTGATCAACCATACTGGGGTGCGAACATATTATTTCGCTCTTCCACTACATGAATTGACAACCACTTTGCACGAATATTGATTTATTGATTTTATCGATTTTTCCCCATTTTCGCTCGGGGACGGACAAAGACATGTTTTCTTGGGTTTTTCAATACGCTGAATAGGAATATGACAAACATTTTGCATGAAATATCGGTTTTTCGATTTTATTGATTTTTGGCTCTTCCGCCCAATGAAGCGGTGAAGACATCTCTCCTGGGGTATCCTCGCCCACGCACGCGGGGATCGAGAGGCGGCGCGGCTGCGGATGCTGTTGGCTGCCACATCGTCCACGTCACAGCCAAATATTGGTCGATACCATGAAGATAACGATGAAACGTGATACGCAGATTAGAGCTGATGACGTGGAGTACTGGCACGTGGCGATTGCGTGGGCGGACTCGTCGTTTCGGATGATATGCTGACCGAAATACGTCTTTGCTAACTTTTCGCCCACAAGTCGATGGGAAACGTCACCTGGGCTTCGCTAACATGCTGATCACCAAAATTATGGAGATTTTAATGAATTTGTCGATGATAGTAATTGGCCTCAGCAGTATGATGTAGCCAAGGTAATAAAACACCCGAGCGAAGCCGGGTACGGCAGCTAGTTTAAAATACATTGGAATTCGTCAATGACTCAAAAACCAAGAACTTCCGACTATTTCAAATATTAATAATTTCTAAAATATTCCATTTTTTCAGTCGCTCGAATAATACACTTTTTTAAACGTATGTGTGAACAGATTATTCGAATATTGGACCTTCGGCTGCACGAATGAATGAACGGTTCAAAAAACCACTTTTATTTTGTGAAAATCAACAGTTATTTCAGACTTTGCAACCCCCTTCCTTATCGTAAATGTACGAAAATTTAATATGAACCTTACTTCGACGCCACATCTGACCTCCTGTAATACATTTCCTTTTTAGATCTCATCACAATAGTATCCTGGTTTCTAGTTAAGTTTCAAATTTCTGGATTTTTATTGCTAACGACTTCATCACATTTTTAATATTATGAGTTTTATCTAAAGTTTTCACTTTTACTCACAGTTTTAGAAAAATTCAAAAATTTCCGCCCTAAATTTACTAACTATGAGATCACTGCGTGCTTTCAGTTGGTTTAGTTCGTGAAAAATTTAAGCCAGTTTTAGACAAAAAATTGTGAAGCCGAAAATGGCATTAAGCTCGGAAAGCAGTTATGAGCTAGTGGCAATCAATTAAATCAAAATAGAGCAATATTCTAAGCAATTTTCCGATCGCTAACTGCCTAACCAATTGCTAGCCGGACCTTCAGGCGTTAGGCTGGAATTGGCCCGTCGGTGACCTGCCGGTGACCAACCCGCGCGCTCGTGGATCGCAGCTAGCGCCACACCGGCCTCAAACCAGGCCGTAGCCAAAGGTTACGCTTTAATGAATCGCACCCCTCATGCAAAAAATCATAAAAAGTAGGTGAAACTTTGAAACAGCAGCATATCCTACCTTGTTCAAGTAGACAGCTACATTTCCTTTGGGATTCCGAATTGACGAGCGAGGAGAAGATGCTCGCGAGTCTGGAAAAGGAAAAAAATATTCCTGAATACAAGGCAAGTTCTCTTCAAAGAGAAAGAGCAAATTCAGAAGAAAAAGGCTGTTTTCAATGCTAAGAAAACAGCAAATCACCTGGGGCATAGCACCGTCTCTGGCGGCAACGACAAGGATAGCTCCTTCCATTTGTGCTGCTCCGGTGATCATGTCCTTGATGTAATCAGCGTGTCCAGGACAATCAATATGTGCATAGTGGCGTTTCGCGGTTTCATATTCGAGATGGAAGGCATTGATAGTAATCCCTGAACAGCTTTGACCATGACACGTCTGAGCATGAACATATACAATATAAACCCAGTTATTCATGTACAATCCAGCAATGCAATTTTCCGCCGAAAAGGGAACAAAACAAAACTACTCCACCGGAAAAACGATTCCAAGCTCACCTCTAGCTTTCTCTTCTGGAGCATTGTCAATGTCTTCATATTTACGAAATTTAGCTCCTTTCGATGCAGAAAAAGATCATTCAAATACTCCCACACGCTTTTTTGACGGAAAAATTCATTTTACCAATAAAATTAATTACATATAGAATGAAACAAAGCATTTTATTAACTGTAATCTGGTATCGTGCTGTGTAAAGTCATGCTCACCAGCGAAGTCATTTTTGGGAAGCCAGTAGGTAACCTGGTAAAGGCAAACGTCAAACAATAGTAATTACTTTAGATTCGTGTAAAATCCATAGTCAATGTAATGGTCGTAATATGTACAGCGCATGAAACGCTTTACTGCTGAGTTGTGGAAAATTCTTTTTTTATAATGAATTTCCATTCAGAAATTCATTATTTCCATTCCATTACCAACTTTTTAAAGGTTGCTATTCACTCTCAGCAATCAAAGCAGAAACGAATTTTTTTAACTAAAAACAAAGTGTTTCAAAGAAACAAGAAACACCAAACAGATGGAATAAAGCAATAACAATACCTTTAGTTATAGCTGAAGTCAATGTGGTTTTTCCATGGTCAACATGGCCAATGGTACCGACGTTGAGATGTGGCTTGGTGCGCTGAATACATATCATCTATAAACGGAACCCTTTCATAAAAATAGTAATGAGAATGTAGTGTAAAGCCGCACTTTAAAAACTTCGTTCCCACCCGGGACAGCCAAGCACCGAACCTGTTGCGACCGGAGTATCCCTGACACAACTCTGGGAATGCTCATAATCATAAATATGTATTGCTGTAGTTTTAGAAGGACGGATCTTCGCAACGTCTACCCTCTTCCAAGAAGGAGAACAAGGAAAACAGGAGAAAGAACAAAAACAATAACGACAAGGAAGACAGGAGAAAGAACAAAAACAATAACGACAAGAAACAAGAAGAACACAACAGTAATAATAATAACCAGAAATAGAAAAAGGAGAAGAACAAGAAAAAGAAAAAGAAGAAGAACAAGAACAAGAAGAACAAGAACAAGAACAAGCATGAAAACAACAGTGAGAAGCACGTAAAACCTCTCTGCGGGCAAAAACAGTAAGAAAATCGAAAACATTAGGGCAATAACAGCAACAACAATAGCATTCAATCACAAAAACAACAACAATAACCATAAAAAACGAAAAATAACAACGAAAAACAAAAAAATGACAGAAAAACAGCAACCAGCGCGAGGGATTCCGCGCTCCATCGCCACGCGCGGCGTAATCGGAGCTCCGATCGTCAATGGCGGGAAATGTTCGCTTTTTTGAATGGCCATTTTTGCATTCGTTATATATTGATAATGTACGAGATGCCCCACCACATATGCTGCTGATCGACTGAGGTTTGTCCCCTAAGGATCTTCGAAAATCCTTCACTTGTTCGAAGAAGAGTCCTACAGTCTGGATGATACCTTGAGCTCTTCTTCCTAGGGGGGGGGGGAGGTGGGGGTAGAACAGCGTCAGATGACGAGGTCGAATGACGTGTATCGAACATCTCCACAGTTATCCTACCTAGCAGGACAACAAGTTTCACTAGTTTAAGTTAACGAAATTAGGTCAGGTCAACGAAAAACAAGTGTTCAAAACATATGTCTGGGAAAATACTCCATTGTTATTCTCATTCAGAAAAGCCAATTTGTAATATTGGTGGAAATAGGTTGGAAGAAACCACTGAGGCACACGAAGGACAGAGACAAAAAAAACAGTTTATTGGAGTAACGGAATCAACGAATAAATAGAAACAGGTGTATAACGGAATGTCGGGGCGTCGGTGCGGGGGGTTCGGGGCAACCGCCACCGAGGAGGGTCCGCGTCGTTACTGCCAGCCGGGTGGGCGGACAGTTCTTCCCGCCTGTAGGTCAAAGATGGCTTGACCTCTTCGGTGGCGTTGCTTGGTCCTCGTTCCATGACATCCCTCCCCTTCGGGTTACCGACGTCCTCGGCGGTGCGTACATCTGCGGGAGCTGCAACGATGGCACACGTAGCCTCACATTCTCATACAGATATCTGGCGTTGCCTACACCGGCATATTTACTGTAGAACTGGATAGAGCTCTCTGGTGAGCCTATTTCTGCAAAAATCTTGTTGTTCATCACAATCGCGCTTGATGTCGCGAAGAATTGGTCCCTCCTAGCGCATCTTGCCAATGTCTGGTCCACAGTTCTCCATACGCGTAGCATTTTCGGCCATACAGTCGCGTTTGCTTGCACGCACGGTGTCCATGCGCTTACAATTTTTCCACCTTCGGTTAAATGCTGCGCACACGCAGAGCAGATTTCCTTTATTTTTTCTGATGTCCAGTTTTCGTCTACTGGCCATGTGATTACCCAAGTTCCATACGAACGCCACTCATTCAGCTTTTCTCGCAATTCCTTGAAGTTTCTGACGACCACTGTGTGGATGCCGCCTTTCATGCCGTCTTTTTCCAAGGCCGAGGCCCATTCCGGTGCAGCGAATCCTAGCTGCCCATCTTTTTCGGGTCGAGCTTGCTTTGTCTCCTCCTCAAGATCCTTTTTCAGTGCCTGCAAAGCTGCATCGTACATCTTCTCGACGACGAATTTCTCGACATTCTCGTGTTCCTTGATCCCTTCATTCTCACACACGAACTCCGTCCACGCTGTACATCGCTCATAGGCAAGTCTGAGAACTGGCTTCAGTGCGGTTTCGTCCAGACATATAGCTCCTTGACGGTAAAAACGGATCTTCGTTGCCAAGTCGATATCGGATCTACTGAAGATGCTGGATGCTACCCAGCCTTTCCAAACTGTTCCTATGGGTTCTTTAGCGAAAGCTCCTGGAAAGCATATGTCCTTGATATCCGATAACTTCGCATCCATGAGGCAACCGTCCAGGCACTCGAACCTCAGGTGACCTTCTTGTTTGACGCTCTTGATGGCGGCTCCTCTGCAAAAGTGAACTTTTATCGCCTGGACTTGGTTTTTGACACGTTTTTTTTCTGCCTCTTTTGCCCCTAGACGTGACTGTATCAACTCTATCATCCGGAAAACTTGGTGGAACCGATAACAACTGATCCATGGGAATTTGTAAAGGTTCATCGTTTTCGCCGATGCGCGTCACGGTAGCCGAGCTCTCACTCACATCTATAACTCGAAATGGTCCCGACCACTCACAAACTAGTTTTGGGTGTCTACTTTTCCCTTTTTCCATCGGAACTTTCACGTACACTCTTTCCCCAACTACTGGGAGTTTTGACGCGTCTACATTCTTTCCTTCATCATAGAACTTTTTCATCCTCACTCGCATCCTATCATTATATTCCTTGACTCTTTCGTGTGTTTCGACTATCCCTTGCAAAATAGCCGTCTTATAGTGGTCCATCGTCTTATCCATAGTGTATCGGGAAATACCAGTGCTAGGGATGGTGCTTGACGGGAATATGGGGTCAATCCCATGCAACACAAAGTAGGGGCTCTCTCCTGTGGAACTGTGAGGTGTCATGTTGTAAGCCATCATACAAAATGGCAACCTCAGATCCCAATCCGTGGGTACTACCGTGGTCCTTCTCAGCATTGCCACTATTGTACCATTTAATCTCTCTGTTATTCCATTCTCGCGCGGATTATGGCCCTTAGTGAAAATGTGCTTTATATTGGCAATTTTTTCAATTTCGTCCATCACTCTGTTTTCGAACTCTCCTCCTCTATCCGAGAGTATAGACCTTGGCCACCTACAGCCATCCGCAATCCATCTATAAAACAGTGCTTTCGCCACCGTCTCAGCCGATTTATCTGCAACAGGGTAGGCAGCGGCAAATTTGGAAAAGTGGTCGATGACGGTTACAGCGTACCTATTGCCTGCTCTCGTCTGACCTAGCTCTAAGATATCGACTCCCACTACTTCGTACGGCTTTGTTGTTGTTATGGGTCTTAGCGGTGGTGTCGCGATTTTCTGTGGATTAGCTATATAGCACGTCTGACACTGTTTTGTCCACTTGTGGATATCTTTAGCCATATCTGGCCAGAAAACTTGGCGCTTCAGAAGGTTTAGTAGTTTATACGCGCTAAAATGCCCCGCTAAGACTCCTGCATGAGCTTCGAAAAACACCTCGAAACGGGCACTTTTGGGTACTACAAACACCAACGATCCGTCGTCACGGTACATTTTCAATTCTCCCTCCTCAATTACGAAATCCGCGACTCTCACAGGTTCTCTCACTCCGTTCACCTTTACCACTCTCTCCAATTCATTCTTCGTCACCAACTCTATAACTCGTGCCCAGACGTCTTCTTGTTCTAGCTCGCTTAACCATTTGGTCCTAGGTTTTCCTTGTATTGAACCCACTATCGCACCTTGAGTGTGTTGCTGCTGCTCATGCTCTTGTGACTTTCCTTCGCTTTCTTTCACTGGACCCCTACTCAGTGCGTCTGCAATAGAGTTTTACATTCGAAAATATTTTTCGAATATTCGAATATTCGAATTTTCGAACTTTTGGGAGCCCCCGAATTTTCGAATATTCGAATTTCCGAATTTTTGCGAACCATCGAATTTTCGAATATTCGAATTTTCGAATAAACCCGAGCCCTCGAATTTTCGAATATTCGAACTTTCGAATATTGCGGAGCCATCGAATTTTCGATTATTCGAATTTTCGAATTTTTTGGGACCCCCGAATTTTCGAATATTCGAACTTTCGAATATTCGAATGTTCGAATATTTATTCGAATAACATTCCATTTGGTAAAAACATTTTGTACCCATGTATGTAGGCGAACAAGACGATATGTTTGCCAATCACAACGAGCATGAAACTTTTCGGGTAGTAAGTTTCATCTGCCGTTTTGGAATTTCTTACAACATTCCCATGAGTAGAAGCTTGTGCTGCTGTGGAGTTGGTCCCTCATCCGTTTTAGAATTGCAACTGGTTGAAATTCCTAAGCTTAAGAACGTATATCTCACTTGAGGTCTGTAACCATCAGTGAAGGATCGTAAAGTGGATGAAACCCCTCGAAAGTGAGAAGGCTTCCGCTTTAATATTTCTGTGTTGTAGTTTAACAAAACGAGCCATGGTAGTGAATGTAGAGGTAGAGGTTTTGACGCGGTAAAAATAATGTTGGGTACAGTGGTTCACTTACCTTGCTCATGAATGAGTTTCCAGCTATCAACAAAAAAGCGTCAGCGACATAAAAAAAACACTGCGTGTTATCCCGTTCCTCATTATTACTTCTGTTTATCGGGTCCAATTGCATTCTTGTACGTTGAATATCAAAACCAACAGAACTTCTATAACAAGAGGTCGGAGTATGTTTGGGCAGAAAGGTTAATAAGAGGATCTCAAGATTTTGTGTGAGCTTCGAATTCCATTACTGACGGTTATGCACTTAGAAAGAGTTTCAACGAAGCAGTAGTCGGAAATCAGCTAAATATAAGGAGGAATGCTGTGTAAAATTTTATGTTATAGTTTACATTTCACTTACATAGTTCTGGAGGAAAGGCTTGAATAATTGGAAGTTTAGTTGAAACTGCTAGTTTCTCAAGTGCCTAGAAAAGTACATACGTAGGTTTTACCGGAGAGATCATCGTCGCCAATGTCGTATACCTCGTAGGATTGCAGTTTCAAAGCCTTCAAATGCAGTTGGTGACTTTCGAATGCGTGCAAAGATATGAGCAGGTTTTTGGGAAAATTGAGATTGAAATGAGAAATTGGACTGGAGTTTCAATGGGAATGGTTCTTCATCGAGAAAATGGAACTGAAATAACAGCTGCGAAGCAAAGCAATTGCAAATATTCGAATTTTCGGCCTAAAATTTTCGAATATTCGAATTCTCGAGTAATCCCGGGCCCTCGAATTTTCGAATACTCGAACTTTCGAATATTGCAGGGCCATCGAATTTTCGAATATTCGAACTTTCGAATTTTTCGGAACCTCCGAATTTTCGAATATTCGAATTTTCGAATATTCGAACATTCGAATAAATATTCGAATTTTATTCGATTCGGTCAAAACTCTAGTCTGCAACTACATTTGCTCGGCCCTTTAAATATTGGATTTGCAAATTATATCTTTGTAGCTCTAAAGACCATCTGAGAACTCTGGTGGAAATATTGTTTCTTTTGAAGAGCGCAGTGAGCGGTTGGTGGTCCGTCTTCACTATTGTGGGTATGCCGTATATAAACATATGAAACCTTCTAACTGCAAAAACGACACCTAGCGCTTCTAAGTCGGTTATGTGGTACCTTTTTTCCGCTTTTGTCAGGCTCTTTGAAGCGAAAAATATGGGGTGGAGTTGTTTATCGTCGCCTTCCTGCGATAGTACAGCTCCTATCCCTGTTGTTGAAGCATCGGTAAAGATTATGAAAGGCCTTTCTCCACTCCGTGCCTTTGCAATATTGGGCTGGGTCAGTACTGGCGCGGTGGTTATCATTTCTTTCAACTTTTCAAAGGCTTCTATCTGTTCTCGCTCCCAATGCCATTTGGCCTTTGGTGATGTGCAACTGAACAGAGGGCTTGCCACTTTTGAGAAATTCAAGCAAAACTTCCTGTAGAAGGAAGCCATTCCCAAAAAACTTCGAAGATCTTTGGCATTACTGGGGCATGGGTAATTGCGTACAGCTTCTACTTTTCGCTTATCCATATGAACGCCTTCTGCATCAATCACATGTCCCAAAAAGGAGACGCTGTTTTGAAGTAGCACGCACTTTTGACCTTTAATTTCAACCCGGCTCCTTTCATCCGACAGCATATTTCTTTTAATAGCTGAAGGTGCCTTTCGCGACTTTCCGTGCTGACCATTATGTCGTCAATATAGCAAAATACTTCATCACCTAACAAACCATTCAATACAGTATCCATTAGGCGCTGGAAAGTCGCTGGGCTCGTGCTTAACCCGAAAGGAGTTATCGAAATTGAAATAGCCCCTCGGGTGTGGTGAATGCAGATTTGTGCTTGGTTTTCTCATCCAAGGGGATCTGCCAATATCCACTACACATATCCAATGTGGAAAAGTATTTCTTGCCAGCTAAACTCTGCAGGATTGCATCAATGGTTGGCATGGGGTAAGAGTCCTGTTTTATGCACTTATTTAACTCTCGGTAATCTACACATAACCTTATACCGCCATCTTTCTTTTCCACGAGCACAATAGGAAATGCCCACTCAGAACAGCTTTTCTCGATTATCTTTCTTTGCTCAAGGTCCTGCAGCATTTCTCGAAGTTTTGCTCGTATTCCTAGTCGCACAGGGCGCGTTTTTAGCTTGATTGGATCATGATTCCCCGTGTCTATCCTCATTTCAACCAGGTCTGTCCTCCCTAGTTCCTTGTCACATACAGCAAACGCATCACTGTGTTCGTCTAGCAGGGATTGCAAGTCTGGCTCCATCTTCTCGTGTTGACGGTTCCTCCCAATTTGCTCTCGTAGAAGACTCAACTTCTCGTCTTCACACATGGCTAGCTCTTCCTGGTCTAACATGGCACATTCTTCCCATTTTTCATGCCATTTTTCATCCCCTAGTTCGCCTAATTCCTCTCCTTTATGTAGAACCAAAGGCTGTTCGTTCTCATTATGAACTGGTATATTTATTTGCTGATTGGATATTCTGAAGAGCCCATCTGTAACTCCCTGCTTTGTAGGCCATACTACTCCTTCGGTTATCCCACCTGGAGCTTCGCACCTCGCACTCACTACTCGGCTGCTTAATGGGGGAATCACCACTCTATCCGCTACGATTATGCGACCTTGCTTTTCTGTTTCTCTGTGAATTGGTGTAGGCGTTTCCGCTTTGGTTGCAATCGTTATGCTCACGCCTAGTTTCTGTAGTGCGTTTGTTCCCAATAGAATTTCACCGTCGCCATTTTGCGATATGTGAAATGCCACGTCTCCTGTTCTTCCGCCATGCAGAGTCACAGGAATCCTCACTACCCCTAAGAAAGTCATTGAGTTGTTAGATGCGTCATACACTACTTCCATGTTTGCTTCGTTCAACAGCTCCAGTGAATCTACATCAAACCCATCCTCTTGGGCGTTCACCAGACACTGCAGTGGGATAATACTGACCATCGATCCCGAGTCCAAAAGTGCACGTTCTACTCTGTTTAGGATTGTGACTTTACTGATTGTTGGTTTTCCTATCAACTCAGCTCTCTCCGCTTGTCCTCGCTTCACTTCCATACCCATACTTCTCACCCTTTGTATCAAGTACGATAATGACTTTTCCTCTCTTTTCCCTTGCTCTTCTCTCCTATCTTTTCGCACCTCGCTCGACATCTCTTCTCTACGCGGACAATTGCGGGCAAAGTGTCCATACTTTGAGCAGTTGTAACACTTTCTTCCTGTGGTTTCATCCGTGCTGCTCACTGGTTGTTCATTTTTGGGTATATCTCGAATACGGAATATTCCCCTCCCTGGGTTGTCTCTGTATTCCCGATTGTCTTTCTCTGCGTTCCACACATTTGCGCTCTTCCTCACTCGCGGTAGGTTCTCTCTTGCTTGCTTGCCTTCCTCATATTCTCGCATTCTCTCCTTCCAAAAATGCCTACTTCTACTGTCTTGCCTGAGGGGGGCTGCCCCATACATAGTTTTTGATGCCTCGATGCTGATAGCTAGCTCCTTAACTTTCTCATAGGCTTGTCTTGGCTCGACCTTATACATGGCACCTAGCAGCTGCACATGTTCAGGCCACTGCCTGAGACTTTCCAACAGAATCTGGGCGTATTCCATGGATCTGTCTTCGACCGAGCCATCAGGATTCGCTTTTCTTCCTAATTTTTCAAGGACAACGCAGAAATCGGCGACACTCTGACCCTGACGTAGCCGTAGATTTCTAAGCTCTGTGAGGGCACGCATTCTGGCCGCAACTGAATCACAAGCTACTAGGGCACCTAATTCCCTTACCACGGCTTCAAAGCCTTGCCTCTTTACGTGTTCTGGCATAGAGAGGAAAATATTCTTGGCACGTCCCGCAAGGTGATCATCTCCCAATATTTCAATAAGCGCCTTTTCATCCTCAATTATACCACAGTATTTTCTTTGGAAACGTCTTATAAACTCCTTGTAGTTCTCATTCTCTCTCCCTCTAAACACCCCTGGGTCAGTGCAGGTAGCTGCTTGTAAAAATGCCATGAACTTTGATTCCTGACCTGACATCGCTGCTTCCACTCCTGGTCCTACCCAGACCGGCGAATGCTGATTCCAGCGCGGTCCGCAGTACGTCCCAGTCATCTCCTGGGTCTGGTTCCTGATTGACTTTGCTTCTGACTGGCCCTGAACAGTATTTTTCACTCCATTGTAGCAACTCCTATCTATCCTGTTATCTAGAGTACCTGTCTCAGCGCAGTCCTTGTATGCGACTTCCATGTCCTCTGGTTCGCACTGGTGCTTGGACTCATTCTTCATGTCCTTCTTGATCGATGCGACTCGCTGTGTTATCTGAAACACATTTGTATCCAGCATATCACATAAATCAGCTATGACACTCCCATCCCTTTCTGTTGTTCTTATGAAATCATCAAAATCTTCAATAGACTCAATACCCTTTTGCTGAAGGGCCTGAAAAAGATCATTTCCAAAAACTTCGTACTTCCCTATTCTCTCATCTATTTGTTTCAACTGATCGCAGGCTTCTGAAACAGCCTGTGTGACGCATGTTTCTATAGCTGCTCTGTACCTTAGAGCGGTTCTGTGGTCCTCCAAGCACTTAGAGATATCCACAGGTATCTGCTGTAGAAAATCAATTACCTTCTGAAGGACCATCCTCTTGCCTTTACCCTTGGTTGGTGAGCCATTCGTCGACTTCGGCGACTCTTCTCCTGGCGCCATCTCCTCCTGCGACGCGTTCACTACTCTGCAAATATCTTCTTTACTCTTGTGGATCTCTGCCATCCTCACATAGAAACTTGCGCGAGACGATCTGTATGTTCTCTGTCCCTTCGTGGACTTTGAACCTTGTCACACAGCGATCCCTTCGTGGATCAGTCAATACTTGGCGTGGTTTGATTCCAATCTACTTCCAGAAGGCCTTAGGTTCGGCCCCCATGTAATATTGGTGGAAATAGGTTGGAAGAAACCACTGAGGCACACGAAGGACAGAGACAAAAAAAAACAGTTTATTGGAGTAACGGAATCAACGAATAAATAGAAACAGGTGTATAACGGAATGTCGGGGCGTCGGTGCGGGGGGTTCGGGGCAACCGCCACCGAGGAGGGTCCGCGTCGTTACTGCCAGCCGGGTGGGCGGACAGTTCTTCCCGCCTGTAGGTCAAAGATGGCTTGACCTCTTCGGTGGCGTTGCTTGGTCCTCGTTCCATGACAAATTGCATTTCCTAGAAGAAGAACTCACAGCTGCACGGGAATTCTCTGCCCTTGTCGTACCGAAAGATCTTAGTACTACAAGCTGAGGTGCCTGGATTTGACATCATGCTTGAACAAGTCTTCGTTGACAATACTCACAGCAGACATACCACGTTGGTTTCTTTCATCTGAATATTCTATCTAAAATGCTTACAGGATATCACAGTGTTGCAGCCTGTTACTAGCATTTACTTTCTCTGTTTGTCCCTCCTTTAATGCGTTGATCTTTTGTCTTCTTGTTTTGTTTTTTCTTTACGAACTCATGCTCAGGTAAATGCCTCTAACACAAACCTAGCCCGTAGCTCGTCTGACTAACTAACTAAACTTATGCATTTTGATCCATTCTGCATTTCAGCAATCCGTTTATTTGCTCCTTATACTATGTAGCGTGAAAACTTCGTAAACATTGGCTCATCCAAAGTTGCAGGGACACTGGTTCCACCGCGAAATCCTGAATGCACTAATTCTCTTGCTTTTCTCATTGACGACTGTATCCATCATCATCGTAACGAACGAAGCCATACGAAGACGCGTCCAACCACGACTTCCGCTACATCTATGCACTTAAGTATGACGTGCCTACAGTAATGCCTCGTCAGCTTCGCATCTTCGCGAGCATTGTCTATAACCGAGCCTCACGATGAAATCATGCGACCACGTGAAAGCCCTCGATGTCTCCCTCTAGAAAATTTTACTGCTATATCAGGATCTATATAGGATTTCACATAAGACGATGTTCAGTGCCCGTAGTAATCCTCCCATTCAAGTGACTTGAATCAAACGAGTGTCAATCGAGCTGCGATTACTGGGGGCGGGATTCAAGCGACCGTCATGCCACTACATCCTACTATATTAAAAGATTTGGTCGCTAATTCCCGAGAACGCGTCTGTTACTGCGCGTCGACTCTCAGCGCATTGTCGATACGCAGTGTTGTGATGAGTACTTTAAAAAAGGGGCCCCTGTCCTAAATTTCCATATTGTCCGCTTTTTTCTTCCTGGATCTTTATCTTCCTTGTTATAGGGTGACACCTCCTCAAGGGCCGGCGTAGGTTTTAGGCTACTTTGCACCTGGGATTATTGATTAGTTTATCGATTATATAGATTTTATTGATTTTTCGCTATTTTTGCCCCAGGCGTGGCGAGGACATGTCTACTGGGGTATGTCAGTACGCTGAACACGAATATGACAACCGTTTCGTACGTCACTATCGATTTATCGATTTTATTGATTTTTCGCTTGTTTTGCCCCAGTGACGGTGAAGACATGGCTATTGGGGTATGTCAATACGCTGAAGACGAATATGACAACCGTTTCGTACGGCACTATCGATTTATCGATTTTATTGATTTTTCGCTAATTTTGCCCAGGGACGGTGAAGACATGGGTATGTCAATACGCTGAACACGAATATGATAACCGTTCTGTACGGCACTATGACTTATCGATTTTATTGATTTTTCGCTAATTTTGCCCCGGGCGCGGCGAGACATGTCTACTGGGGTATGTCAGTACGCTGAACACGAATATGACAACCGTTCTGTACAGCACTATTGATTTATCGATTTTACTGATTTTTCGCTAATTTTGCCCGGGCGCGGCGAAGACATGCCACTGGGGTATGTCAGTACGCTGAACACGAATATGACAACCGTTCTGTACAGCACTATTGATTTATCGATTTTACTGATTTTTCGCTAATTTTGCCCCTGCGCGGCGAAGACATGTCACTGGGGTATGTCAATACGCTGAACACGAATATGACAACCGTTTTGTACAGCACTATCGATTTATCGATTTTATTGATTTTTCGCTATTTTTGCCAGGACCCGAGCAAAGCCGGGTACACAGTCTAGTAATAAAAATTCAAAAAATAATGGTGAAACTAAACAACTGGATTCAAAGAATCAAACAGATATAAGATTTTTTTAATCCAGCAAGCCATTCTCAGGGGTGAAGGGGCTCCCTGCAAATCCGATTTGGAGCCCAATAATCCTAATAATGTCGATTAACGTTACAACAAAATCCTAGCACATGGTTTTGTTTCCTGACATGGTTTTGAAACGAAGTGGTAGCGCTGTTCCCATCCGTTGGGGTTTTTCCTTGATTTTGACTGGGCCAGTGGTAAACATGCGCCGGTCTCAGGTAAAGAGGCACACGGGTCCATTGGTCGGGATTTTCCCGCCAGTGGTAAACAGTTGCTGGTCTCAGGTAAAGGGGCACACGGGTCCGTTGGTCAGAATTTTCCCGCCAGTGGTAAACAGGTGCTGGTCTCTGGTAAAGGGGCACATGGGTCGTTGGTGAGCACTTCCACTTGGGTTCGGGTTCGACTGGGCCAATGGTAAACAGGCGCCGGTCTCAGGTAAAGGGGCACACAGGTCCTTTGCTCAGGACTTTGCCTTGGGTTCCATTGGGCCAGTGGTAAACAGTTGCTGGTCTCAGGTAAAGGGACACATGGGTCAGAATTTTCCCGCCAGGTAAACAGGTGCTGGTCTCTTTCCCTTGGGTTCCACTGGGCCAGTGGTAAACAGTTGCTGGTCTCTGGTAAAGGGACACATGGGTCGTTGGTCAGAATTTTCCCGTCAGCGGTAAATAGGTGCTGGTCTCTGGTAAAGGGACACACGGGTCCGTTGGTCAGCACTTTCCTCTGGCTTCGACTGAGCCAATGGTAAACAGGGGCACATGGGTCGTTGGTCAGAATTTTCCCGTCAGTGGTAAACAGGTGCTGGACTCTGGTAAAGGGGCACACGGGTCTTTGGTCAGCACTTCCCTTGGGTTCGACTGGGCCAATGGTAAACAGGCGCCGGTCTCAGGTAAAGGGGCACACGGGTCCGTTGGTCAGGACTTTCCCTTGGGTTCCACTTGGCCAGTGGTGAACAGGTGCTGGTCTCTGGTAAAGGGACACATTGGTCTGTTGGTCAGAATTTTCCCACCAGTGGTAAACAGGTGCTGGACTCTGGTAAAGGGGCACACGGGTCTTTGGTCAGCACTTCCCTTGGGTTCGACTGGGCCAATGGTAAACAGGCGCCGGTCTCAGGTAAAGGGGCACACGGGTCCGTTGGTCAGGACTTTCCCTTGGGTTCCACTGGTCGATTGAAAAGAAAGAATTGATCCGCGCAGTGGATTGCTGCCTATGCAAGTGATCGATGGCACATGGAACATTGTTGGTAGAGACTGAACTGAGGCCCATCTTGAGACGTGAGACGTGTGGCCAATGGGATAGCGCTGTGATGTAGTGGGCAGTATGTCGGGGGTTCGAATCCGCTCGTGAGTTAACATATTGCAAACTTGCTGATTCCTTATTCTGCATAGCAAAAGGTAGAACACGACTAGATATGGCTATAAGACTGCTGGTTTTTCCTTTTTTTCAATTTTCTCAAAGTAAATGTATTGGATACGATCCGTGGACACGTTGGGCGACATTATGGAAGGCACGAGGCAACTCTGCAAACCTATTTTCACAAAAACAATGGAGTGAGGTAAAACGCACTGATGAAATTTGAAGCTAGTGTGAGATCCCGTTTTCCTTTTTTCTTCGAAAATTTCAACGTGTGTTCGAAAGAATGCTCATTCACAGCAAATTTTCTTAGATTTTTGTGGTTCACAACACCACCGTTACCATCAGTCTTATTTGCATAGCATTTTGAGTGAGAAGAGACCTAGATGCTTCCAGTTCATATTGAATAACTTGGACCGCCTCAGTAAGACCCAGAATCTGCTCATAGAACAAGAGTGCGCCTCCTGGACAGGCGCGCGAAGGAAACCCTGTGCTGAGAACTCTCATCCAGCAGCAATTCGATTCCAATGGGTTATTGTATGCTAGGTGTTCACGAGGAAATCAAGAGCTAAACAACGGGATGTACATTGTCTCCAATTCACACTCCATTCTCTGAATTATTTGTTCTAAAAATTTGTAAAGACCACAGCTTTATTGTGAAATAAATTACTAGTGAAGTATGAACACATGCTTCTTGTTCTTCAAGTCATCTTGTCACCAGGATCTAGTGGACATTCGTTCAACTAGGTGAGATCAACTGAGATCATAATCAGACATGTTGGACAGTATGCAGTAGTTCGATCTGGAGAAGCAGAAAGTAAGAAAAAAATCTCCATAAAATGTTGGGAAGCTGATCACCTGAGCATGATGGGGATTTTTCCATCGAAAACGTTTTCGTATTATCTCTTCGTCACTTCGTCATCCCTCTGGATTTGCTTGGTGATGTCAACATAGAGAAGAGAGGAATACGTGAGATTTCGAAGTCTTGCCTACAAAGGTGTAATAAATTTAGTACACGAACCAGCAACTAACAAGAAACGTTTGAAAATTACTTCATTTGGCATCATGGATGTTAGGGCTCCACCCTTTTCTCAATGAGTTGGCTTGGATAAATAACACTGGTCGAATTTTAGCGAAAACTTCGACGGATTCTCAATATCTCCTGAAAACTAGGTAGTGAGCACTATAGTTAACACATCGAAAACTGTTCTAAATTCTCCATTCGTCAGGGAGAAATATATTAGGCTGTTTCATAAGTTTCCGCTGTTTTAGAATTTTTGACATAAACGTTTTATTAAAAGTTGATGTTTACAGTCGCAATGGAAGAAATCCCACTTTAATTCGCTTCAGGTTCAGAGAGAAAAACGGCATAATTAACTTTCGCGACAACGTGCACGACTGGTCGTGCACGCGGTGTCTGCCACGTGGGACGGTGTGCACGTGCTGCAGACGTTTGTTCCGTCGTGACAAAGACTGTTTTAAAAATAGGCGCTATTCCACATTAGGGACCCCAAAATATTCAAGAATTTGTTACCGCCGAAACTTTTCTCAAGGGGGTTATTTGAGGTCCTGAACACGAACATCGTATTGTCTTTTTTTTGCCGGGATCATCAATTTTTGTCGAATTGCTACAGCAATCCTACCGCAGTCCCACAAAAATGAGGTTACGGTACCTAATGGATAGGATATTCGTGTTCAGCACTCCAAATAGCCCTCATGAAAGAAGTTCCGGCAAAATTTTTTTTTGAAAATTTTGGGCCCCTAATGTGGAAAAATGAAAAAAAAGTGAAATAAGAAACAAGAAAACATCCCCAAATTCACCTCTTGGCCGGCGGACATATGATATATCGATACATACGATATGATACATATGATATCGCGGACATGTGGGATGGAGATGTAGTCCTCGCCATTTTCGGCTGCATCTCGGACAACATCTAGGAACGGAAATAACATCTGACGCACACTAATCTAAGGTACCAGTAGTACTTACCCAGAAACTTATCGACAAGCTCATAGAATGCAGGTTCTTGCTCTTGCTCCTTTGCCGGTTTCCACTTTTTGTGATCGAAATAGACCACTAATACTACCGCAGCGGCTAAAAACCAAGAATAATATGATTGAGATAAAAATCAGGCGATGAAGTTCAAACAACGTTCATACAACCTCCCAGCACAACAAAACGCGGCATACATGTACAAAAACGCTACGGTGTCGCGAATCGCACCTGGAAGAGCTATGTCACTCATAAAGCCAACCTATGAGCAAGAATACAATGAACATATGCCAGTTATTATATGAACAGCTGCGGTTAGCGCACTGCTTTGAATTGGAAATGAACAATTTCAAACTCAAACCAGTGTAGAAATGGTTATGCCCTGAAGCCTTTGTGCGAAATCTACCGTCAATCAAAATATTTATCACATACACTCCTATCAGGAGCACTAAACGAGGTGTTTGTAGGCGATTCCTCGAGTCTCATGGATACCCCTTCCTTTTTGCTCCAGAACAAGAAGTTCAAAACCGAGGTTTCAGCATTTTCCCAAAGAATTTCATCCATTTGTCAAAGTGTACAAAAATCTTGAAAAAGAAAATGACATAGGACATTTCATTGAAAGCCCGACCTGCATTGACATAAAACTATGTAAAACTAATTTTCAATATAGGAACCATATAAAAACGGAGAAGTCAGATGAACTCACGTCAAACTGTCCCAAGCTTTCCCGAGCAAACTGTAAATAGAAACATGTGGGTACACTAGGAAAAAACAGGAAATCACAAAACTGCTTCACAGTAGTCGTACAATGCAATGCAATGAGAGAAAGCAAAAAATGGGTTCCTATTGTCGAAAATATGCTGAGAGCGACATATAGCCAGCAAACGTCGCTCGACCACGTTTGAGAAACATTCCGAATGATCAATTTAAGAAAATGAGAGACAGTAATCGCCGGCAGGACAGTCTTTTATAGACCCAAACTATGAGAGAACCATTCATGTTCTGCATGACATAAACCGGCATTCAGCCGCTCGCTTTTGACGACGAACTCACGCATAGCTTGGTAATTTGAAGGCGGGCGAGGCGGAAAAAGTTCCCACATATACTTAACTTATTTACTTAACAGTCAAATTGAAATTTGGGCCTGTTGCCCACAAAAAACAGATTGAAACAGTGACGCGTGCAAACACGTCCGCGTAGTAGTCTCACGTCTAAATGGTGTGAAGGTCGCATGAACGGATTTTACACCGGCTGAACGAAATAGTGTGGTGGAGAAGGAGTGCGTTTTAAGTTAATCTTTACCCATTTGAAACACACTCCTTTTCCGCCGCACTATTTCGTTCATGGGAGCTCGCAGTTGGGTTGAATTCTTTTCAACTCAGATGACTGTAGGAAACGTGGTGCGAGCACACGAGAGAGTCAACGCAGGTGCCTACCCAACACCATTTCAATTCAAGTCACTTGAATTTGGACAAGTTTTTCGTCGTGCCACCATTCTTCTCAAGTGAGTTGAATTGAATGGAGGATTACTACGGGCACAGGTTTAGCTTTCATTTGTGCTTCATCCATACTTTTCTGTTATGTTGACAAACAGGAAAGGAAATGCAATGCCGGGACCACGCGCTGCAGTATCCATAGCTCCGCGCAGGACGATCGTGGCGGGACCCCTACAGTCTGTCTGCATGCTCAGACGTGTATTCCCGTTCTCACATGTTTGCTATATGATTACGATGATTTCACCATTACCAAAAGCATCTGTGGTTAGTGAAAGGAAACAATATCACAGATGTAGATCATGTGCACGCTAGGTTTCATGAAACTATTGCGACGAGACCTAATGCTGCTTGTTGACGAGCAGACTCGTGCCCCTTTACAAACCAGTCAACGGGTACTGCTTAATTTGTTGGAACGATGGAAATTAGGTACATAGGTGTCGCCGCAGCGTGGCGGCTTCACAATCCAGTCAACGGACTGAATGATAAACTGAAGAAGATTTCGGCCCATTCCAAACAAATCTAGGAGCTTCTATCGTCTTGGACGCGTTTCCAAGTAGGGCTAGGATTCATTAATGTATCGGGCTGTTGTGAACATAACATATTGCCGTTTCGGTGTATGCTCAATTAAACTCTTCTCTTCTGCCCAATTTGAGCAACTGCAAACCAACTTATGTAAACTTCTGGTAGGGTAGGAATTCTCCTCCTCTTTTGAATGCTGCTTGAATATTCTGGATAGCTCTTTCCTGAGAGTTTTATGAACTCGCGAACCAATGAACCAATGATTTTGAGTAACTATGCTTGATGACTTCAAACTCAATCATTCTTTGTCGGAAGTTTGCGATATTCTCGCTTTGTTTCGGTTTGGAATCACCCTCCCAAAACGCAGTGAACTATTGGATAGCGAACTTTTCTTCCGTCGATTTTGATCGCCAAGGCAACCATGGTTGTGACCGTAGGTTGTTCCCTTACGATCAAGCGTTGAGAACATCGTGGAACCTAAACCAGGTCCTTCCACTTGGACGTTGAGGGCAGGGATGGATGCTCTCTATACTGCAGTCCTAAAACATTTGACTTTGATCGACATGGCAAGAGAGGTGCGGAAGTGAATACCCCGCGATGTGATTGACGACCAGCGTCTTACCCGCTATGACATCTTTTCCAACTTATTTTTCCGCCCCCAAAAACTACCCGTTTCTAGAAGGTGCAATAGCTACGGATGGAGCTTGGTTCCCGTATGATAAAAGGAAGCGTGAATTTTCAGCGGTAGACGTCCTCTCATTTCTATGATTTCCTTAATCAGATCTTTGCATTAGGGAGATTTATTTATTTATTGTTTACATTCACCGCCTGCGTGTGTCCTGCGCGGTCGACAGAACACCCCCTCCGACGCTAGTTTCTATTATTCAGCCTGGGCTCTCTGTTTCTGTACGACTTTTCTCCTGGATTGAACTAATCTGGTGAGACACACTCTGCGAGCACCAGGGTGGCACGATGCGAGGTTCTACTTGGTATTGCCACCTTTACAGGTCGGTTGTTGAAATTTCTTTTCCGTGAGATCCGGGTGCCTGCGGGTTCTTCATTGACCCTGTTGATTGCACCGTGACCTGCTGACCCAACGTAGTTTCCTCGTGGCAGGGAAGCTTATCGCCAATATTTTCTGCCACTTATTAGGTGTATTGACTAGTATAAATAGTCTGTTGGTTATGGGTACCCCGCTTGCTGTTTCTTTCGTTCAGAGCCGTAAGAAAGGCCAGAAAAGGCAATGCATCGAATTCACAAGCCCAACCAGTGCACGTGCTGATCTGGATGATCAAATCGATCAACTTCTAAATGACGACTCCCTTCCCCGTCATCTAAGAACAGTTATAGCATGCCTTCTCGAAGACAAAGCAATTTCAAGTTCTTGCGAGCCTTTGTAGGGAACTTTCTGAGGAGGTCAGAACTCTTAGGGCTGAGAACTCCATTCTCAAAAGTCAGCGGTCTAGTGCTAACAACAATCCTCCTCCCTCACCCTCTCCTCACAAGCATACTTCTGTTGTAAATACTAACACTCCCGTTCTCAGTGAGTCGTTCGAGGAAATCGAACGAAAACGTTCTGTGTTTATAGCAGGCATTGTTGAGAGTAAGGATATTCTTGCATCTAATCGTGTGTTGCATGATTGTACTTGTGTAAGGGAAATCATGCATTTTTTAAACGTTGACTGCTCTACCGTTTCCGTATATCGCTATAATGTCAGTCATCCGAGAGTGATTAAAGTTGTACCTCCTGCTTCGTTCTTTGCTAGGCAGTTATTGCGACGTGCGCCCCGTTTGAAGCATTTTAAAGTCTCTGGCCTTTTTCTCCGCCCCTCTCTTCCTTAGGAAGAGAAGGCCAGAGACTTCAAAAGCACTCCGCAATAACCAGATTGTTGCCAGCCAGTCGAGTCCATCTCAAGCCTCTCCAAGTTCAATGCAGAGTACTGTCGTTAGTAATAACGCTGCACATCCTTCATCCTCTCGTAGCATTCTTTTTTTCCTGAGCCTCTGGACATATCAAACTAGGAAACCATCGTCGAATTTCAGGAAGCAAGCTTTCTCTTATGCTTATTAATATCCGTTCACTACTCAAAAATAGGAAATTTCTTTTACTTCTGATCACTAATCATTATTATGACATAGTGGCAACAACAGAAACGTGGCTTGAGGAATCCGCTGAGCTACTTCCTATCCTAGGAGCAATGTCTTCGCAGTATGACTCTTTTCGGTGTGAAAGAAGTGTAGCGTTCTTAATTCGAAAGGCGCTCCTGCCCACATTGGTCTTCAGGGAATCAGTTCCTACCTCCTACAAGTTGTTGTGCTGTGATTTCCTCACTAGCCGTCAATCGTTGCGTTTAGTTGTACTTTAGAAAACACCCTCCTGCGCAGTAGGAATTGCAGAACAGATGTTGAAAGCTCTGAGCGATTTAATATCTTGTGAAAAGGCGTGCATAATTTGCGGTGACTTTAGCATGCCTAACATCAAATGGGATGCACATGATCCATTTGCATCTAACGCTGTGTCAAAACACTTGGTTGAATTTCGCAGGTCCTGCGGCCTGTCACAACATGTCAGGAGTGGTACATTAGGGAACAACACTCTTGATTTAGTCTTGTCTAGTGATAAGTCATTAGTTGAGGAACTACAAGTTGACGTCCCTGTTGGCACTAGCCATACATTTTAAGCTGAATCTTCCCATAGCAAGAGTCCCCAACGTTGTTGAACATGACTTCAAAGCAGCCAACTTTAGTGAAATCAGGAACTATCTATACAGTGTTGACTGGTATGGCTAACTGGATACAGTTAGTGGCGTTAATGAAAAGTATGGACTCTTCATTGCAATTTTATACCATTGCATCGACCTTTTTGTTCCAGTTATTGAAGCTCCCTTGAACATGTCCAGGGTACCCCCACATCTCAGGTCACAGGCGCTTGCTGGCTTGCAACGCAGTCGTTGCTACGGGAAATAATGATAATTTGGCGAGGTACTCGAGGCTTAACAAATTGTTTGAAAGGAAGCTATGGAAGTATAATGCTAATCTTGAAAAGAATGTTATGAAGTCAAAGAACAAAAACGCCTTTTAGAAGCTAGTGAATTCGAGAATTCGTCAGAAGCCTTCAGTTGGGGCCCTGGTCAAAGAAGATGTTAGCAGATGCATTTGTACACTCTTTCGGTAGCCCCAGTGCCATGTCAACTGTCTCTAGCGTTCCAGCTTTTCCAAAAAATGAGCGATTCAATATGGTTCCATGGGGATGAGCTTTATAATATACTCTCTTCTTGGCCTGCAACTCTGACACACCTGATCATATTCCACTGATATTCATCAAGAATGTTCTGGATATAATCACTGGGCCGCTAGTATACATCTTTAACTTGAGCCTTATGCAGACAGAAGTACCCATTATCGTTGAGCTGGAAGCTTTCTTTTGTAACCCCTTTGCCTAAGAAATCTCCGTTCACCTCCCCGCTAAACTATCGTCCAATCAGCATTACCTCGATTTTTGCCAGGACATTTGAAAAAATCTTTAAGAAAAGAATCGAAATGCACCTTCAAGAACATTCAATTATATCCTCATTCCAACATGGATTTCAAAAAGGAAAGTCCACGGTAACCGCTATGCTTCAATCCTCGAACGACTGGACAGTTAATGCTGATAACGAGCATGCCACGGATGTTTTCTTCCTCGATTTTTGTAAGGGTTTCGACAAAGTACCGCACGATAAGTTACTCTCGAAATTAGATAGAATCGGAATTCATCCTCGGATTACAAGCTGGATTCAAGCTTTTATTTTTAACCGTATTTTTGTTGTACGTGTAGGATATTCTTTTTCGGAGCCAAGACAAGGCAAGGGGGTTCCACAGGGGGAGTTCTCTCTCCGATCCTTTTTAACACATATGAGCTTCTCCAACTCATTTAAAAATTTGGTGTTACTCTGAACTTTCTGCCCGCGGTGGATCCGCGGTACGCCCGAGGTAGATCCGCGCTTCGCCACCGCGGGCATGTGCGGCTCCACCGCGGGCATGTGCGGGTCCAGCGTAGGCATGTGCGGGTCCACCGCGGGCATGTGCGGCTCCACCGCGGGCATGTGCGGCTCCACCGCGGGCATGTGCGGCTCCACCGCGGGCATGTGCGGCTCCACCGCGGGCATGTGCGGGTCCACCGCGGATAGCAATGTTACTGCGGGTCCACCGCGGGCATGTGCGGATACACCGCGGGCACGTGCGGGCATAGCGTGGGAGTGACGTCACTCCCGGTTGTCCACCGTGGGCATGTGTGGATTTATCGCGCGCAACCGCGGATCCACCGCGGGCAGAAAGTTCAGAGTAACTGCTGCGCTTTCACCGATGACCTTTAAATCTATGCTGGAAGTTCCGACAGACCAGCACTTCAGAATGCAATCGATTTTATACACAAACCAGTCTGGCAGTCCGGTTAACGCTGGACCTCCAGACTTCTATTGGTGCTCGCTTCGCTCGCATACTGCACGTTGAAAGCAAACACAAAAGTGCAAATGGATTGATCAAATCTGTTTTATCGCTCTCCTGAGAAACCCTTGATCCTGTAGGTGGTAGCTTTCCTCCATATGAACGAAGTTTGCTCTTCAATATGAGCGAAGTTAGTGGCCGTGAAGAACTGAGGTAACCAATTCAGTGCAAATGTTATCTTGAAATGATTTAGGCTCAACTGTTTGTTGTAGTAATTCAAGTGATAAAGGTCTACCGGTGTATATAAACGGAAAGGAAGGAGTGGTTCATTCAGACACAAACGGAATGGGAAGAGAACATGGATACGAAAGGAAACAATGTACATCTAGGTGATTTAGGTAGGAGGGTCCGCCGAAACAGGATAAGCGTACCCCTCATGCAGAAATGGACCCGCCTAGCGAATTCCTATTACTTGTGGAAGCCGGCGCACCCTCATCACACCTTTGGACCCGACTACAGGCGTTTCCCCACTTTTGGACGCCGGCGCACCTTTATCACACCGTTGGACCTGACTGCAGGCGTTTCCCCACTTTTGGACGCCGGCGCACTCCTACAGCAACAATGGAGCCGGTGTAGAACATTTTCTTCACTCTAAGCCACGCCCTCGAATTTCGTTTCACACACACACACACGCACACACACACGTGACAGACTAAGCCCTTTATTATAAGTCATGATCATGGATATTATAGGTCATGGATTGGAAGATCCCACTGTTGGAGGAAAAGACTAAGCTAATGCATATTGGGCCCCGGAATAGCTGCCACGCTTATGTTATAGAAGAAACCCCGATTCATGCAGTTGACAAGATCAAGTACTTGGGGTTTTTGCTTTCAGGCGACCTAAACTTTGACCACCACTGTGAACAAATCGCCGCTAAGGCCATGCCAGGCTCAAATGCAGGTCACATTTTTTTATCAATAGAGCAGGCTCCGATTACCTAGCACTGAGCAGAGTAGAAGCAGTTCCTACTAATCCTCGATCCTTCAAAAACATGGTCCGTAGCTACCTGGAATCATGATGCTATCCTGGTCTATGTTCTGCTGCTTTCATTTGCCCACTTATTTTCCCAATTGGTTTTGATGTTTGTGTTGTTCTGACAGAATACCTAGGATTTCTGTTGTTTTGTTTTTGCTCACATTTAGCATGAGGTACCTCATGTAATAAATATCATGACTTATAATAAAGGGCTTAGTCTGTCACCTGTGTGTGTGCGTGTGTGTGTGTGTCGAAATTGTGTGTGTGTGTCTAAATTCGAGGGCGTGGCTTAGAGTGAAGAAAATGTTCTACACCGGCTCCATTGTTGCTGTAGGAGTGCGCTGGCGTCCAAAAGCGGGGAAACGCCTGGAGTCGGGACCAACGGTGTGATAAGGGTGCGCCGGCGTCCAAAAGTGGGGAAACGCCTGGGTCGGGTCCAACGGTGTGATAAGGGTGCGCCGGCGTCCAAAAGTGGGGAAACGCCTGGAGTCGGGTCCAACGATGTGATAAGGCTGCGCGGGCGTCCAAAAGTGGGGAAACGCCTGAAAAGTTATTCATGCTTGCGGCGCGTCAAAGTTTACGCGCCTCTCCAAAAGTTCACAAAGTTTTCGCGCCGACCCAAAGCGGCGAAAATGGAAACGCGGTCTGTTCGCGCGGCAGTCGCAGCGGCAAAACTAGGAACATTGCTTACCTGCCAGGTTTTCTCTTCTACCTCCCTCCATTGCACTGTGTATCGGCGCGTAAACTTTGACGCGCCGCAAGCATGAATAACTCTTGAAGTCGGGTCCAACGGTGTGATAAGGGTACGCCGGCGTTCAAAAGTGGGGAAACGCCTGGAGTCGGGTCCAACGGTGTGATAAGGGTGCGCCGGCGTCCAAAAGTGGGGAAACGCCTGGAGTCGGGTCCAACGGTGTGATAAGGCTGCGCCGGCGTCCAAAAGTGGGGAAACGCCTGGAGTCGGGTCCAACGGTGTGATAAGGGTGCGCCGGCGTCCAAAAGTGGGGAAACGCCTGCAGTCGAGTCCAATGGTGTGATAAGGGTGCGCCGGCGTCCAAAAGTGGGGAAACGCCTGCAGTCGGGTCCAACGGTGTGATAAGGGTGCGCCGGCGTCCAAAAGTGGGGAAACGCCTGCAGTCGGGTCCAACGGTGTGATAAGGGTGCGCCGGCGTCCAAAAGTGGGGAAACGCCTGGAGTCGGGTCCAACGGTGTGATAAGGGTGCGCCGGCTTCCACAAGTAATAGGAATTCGCTAGGCGGGTCTATTTCTGCATGATGGGTATCCTGTTCGCTTATCCTGTTTCGGCGGACCCTCCTACCTAAATCACCTAGATGTACATTGTTTCCTTAGCTATGGTGTTAGTAACTAGAGCAGTAACTTCGAATACGAATGTCTTCGAATGTCTGTTCAACATGAAATACCAACTTATTTGAGAGTGATTGCCTGTAGCGGATCCATAGGCATGAAAGAAATGCGTTGACAACAAACAGGAGGATACATATTCAAATAGAGTATCCCTACAACAATAAGAAACTAACTTTACATATAGATAAATGATGCGAGCAAGGCTGGCATCAAGAGAAGTGTGGAAGTCCAGCGTTAACTGGCAGCTGTACTGGTACACAACTCATAAGGAGGATTTCGTACTTGAGCGCAATTAATAATCAATTTTGGTTCTTTCTTAATTTTCTGAGGATATTGAGAGTATGAAGTTTTTGCATATACTTCACGCAGCTGCCGCTGCCCCGCCCACTCACTAGCATCCCATAGGGGCGCTAGCCTCTCACAAGTCCACTTATGATTTTGTGAAACTCCTCATTAATATGCGTATATAATCCTTTCGCTAAACTCTTCCCAGCTGAACCTAATTCTTTTTCTATGCTTCAGAAAACTGGCTTACCTAAGAAATTACAATTTTCTACCTTTCCGTTAAATATAAGTTTGCAATTGCCAACACACAACGCAGAAACAGCTAATGAAAACAAATGTTTTGTTCACATGTCACATGTTATCTTCCCGATAAGTAAGCACGCTACTCCCATGATTAGTCGTGAAAGGCAGCACTCACGGAAATCTTTGGGTTGAAGATTTCGCGGTATATCGGGGTTTTTAGAGACGATGAACTCATTGACAACGATGACGTAGCGTGAAACACGCGAAAAACACAGAAAAAGATGGCGGTATTCCACGTGTGTCCACAGCGCGGACAGTGTTCCATGATGAGTCCCGCCACGGAACCCTGCAAATGGTACGAATTTCATAAACACGCTCCCGCTGAACCACACGCGCACACCCTGTCAACGACGTTTGTTGGCGCGACGGAACCCTAATGTCCAGAGCGGCTGATGTGTCCACGGCTGTATCTTCGCAGGTAGACGGCCATTCAAGGTGTTCGACTTACTGTTGCGATTGTCCAGCGGCCGACTACATGGTAAGCGATTCATTTCAGAAGTGAAAATTTCCGTGAGTTCTGCCTTTAGAAAATCACTTGCGCTCTTGCGGTGTGAACTCGAACCATCGGCAAATGTTTGAATAGTGATGGCGATTTACTGCGATAATTTGAAAATGCATTTTGAGGACTTAAATGACGAAAATGCATACCATGAATTGGTGACACGAAACCGAAGAACTAGTATTTATTAGTCAATTCATCACAACATAACATTGACACGAATCATTTGACTATCACAATAAAGACCCGTCACTTTCTAACACAAGTTCTGTTCATCCCAACATGAAAGAAAAAACTGATTTCAGAATTAAATTCCATTAATAGATAGCTTCTCAATTAAAAGTTATAACTTGATAGATCTCTAAAATTCTGCTGAAATATATCGACAACTCAAAAAATTAACACTTCGTTTAAGTTATATCCAGAGGTGCCTATCTCACATGTTTTGCAACCTTATCTATTACCCGCACGACTAGTCCGTAAGGTTGGTTTCATCTGTCGAGGCAGTATGTCCCGAAGATACGGATGACGAAGAACTGGCTGCTAGTGAATGGAAAACTTCTGCCAGTGTTGACTGCGACAAAGAGAAATCTTCCACAGAAAACTGCTTCTTCAACTGAAACACCAAAGAAATTCAAATAGAGGAATAGAGAACCCCCACCAAGAATTGGTGAAGAATATGAGGTACGGCTCCGAAGTACTGTAACTCCTCTAATGGTACCTAGTAACTACTCTGAACAGCACAACGTGTGCTCTAAAACTAGAAATTACGACATCTGCATATATTTCTCTAAGAGAACAGATATTTCTTTATTAGAGAAGCCCACCTGATTAACAACACGATAAATTCCAGAAATGCTAGAAATTTCTCTATCGATGTGGAGAAACAGTGTTGAGCAGTGAATGGACTCGATCTTCGCGCCTTTCAAATGTTCAAGAACGAACTCGCCCGCCAGTCTGGCGTCGCTCTGAGACTTCATTTTCACAGTAAGTGAATGGCCCTCGCCAAACCTGCAACACCCGACATTTTAGAGGGTCAATTTTCTGCAAACTAACTACTAACTTATTCTTGAGGTGTTGCTTGCTCCCAATACAGCGAACCTGTCCTTTATCCATGATGGCAATCCTCGTGCACAGTGCCTCGCATTCCTCCATGGAGTGGGAAGTGATCACCTCAAAAGTCTAGAAATTTCCTGGATTCGGTGCATCGCATTGGTGCTGGCAGCCTAGGACGAGAATATAAGCCCAAGTAAGAACATATCTGTAACAGTATATCAGGACTGTTACAGATATATTTTTACTTGGGCTTGTATTCTCTGCCTGAAGCTATGTAGCCTCAAGTAATTGTTAGTGCATACCTAGCTGAGGAAGTATTTCTGAAAAAGTGCTGTGAGATTACGAATTCTTAGAGTCAATCTATTCCTGACCTTATGTTTTACAGAAGTATTTACTGATGTTGCCAAGGATGGCCCCTGTTTATTTATATATAATTGCGCATGTACAAGTACATGTAATAGCCAGTTACAGGCAAAGTACAGGTAATTAAATAAGGTCATTTAGTCTATTCCTAAAAAGAGTGTATTTTTCAGGAAATACATTAATACGCAATAGTTTGTTGAAATCGAAACTCTATTCGTGAAAAAACTGCTCTGAGTTCTAACCGTGGTGGCTGAAGGCCCGAGCAGAGTTCCCTTTGTTTTTGAATCAATAATAGTGGAAAACTCATTAAAATCAAGCCTGATCAATCTTTTCAGCAATTTGTATGAAAGTTTAGACAGTAGAAAGCTTAAGTCTCATCTGTAATCTCACCACAGCTTTTCCTGACTTCCTTAGCTGATCAATGACTCTCCACAGAAACTGTTGTGATCCTGGATCCATGCCAGCAGATGGTTCATCCTGAAACGGTTCTCCGAGCTCCATATACGCTTCACGAAAAGCACGATACTCACAAGTAAAACAAGTGATGGATGACTGATCAAAGCTATTGCCACTGACAGCTTTCTCCTATTTCCACCAGAAAGAGCAGATGTGACAGTTCTGGAGTAAGGACTGAGGTGGAGGGAAACGAGAAGTCTCGATACTAACTGAAGGAACCACTTTTAATCAACAATCAGGGTTACATGAACGTTACGAAGGAACTACGCTTTCACGCCAACCGGTTTGATGTGAGTTTCAGGGATTCCTCGTATTCTTGCAAACAGCTCAATATTCTCGATAGTCGTCAACTTCATGTTCAAAGCGTCGAACTGAGGACAGTATCCCACTTGGTCGAACGAAGATCGATCGCCAATCACCATGCTGAACATCCAGTAGTTGTGTAGTGAACATACATGTATTCTCACTCGTAGCTGATGCATCTTATGAAAATATCGAAGAGACCTCCTGCCATGTATGCGCACTGATCCAGCGCCGGGTCTTATCTTCTGCGTCAGCATAGCGAACGTGGTAGTTTTCCCAGCGCCGTTGAGCCCCAGAAGACCAAAGCACTCTCCTCGATCCACAGCAAAAGAGACGTTCCGAACAGCGAGGTTCGTTCGGGTGTAAGCCTAAATGCAAATTTTTCCCTGTATGGGGATGTGAACCCGGCTAATTCTTGAGCATTGCTTCCAAAGAGAAACCTAGCCAAAAATAATTGCAATAAGTTCCGCAAACCTTGGCCAGGTCCTTTACGATCAACGGGTTATCACCAGCGTTCTCAATTTCGTCCACTTTTCTCTGCTCGGCAATTACATCTTCATCAGAGACACCTTTGCTACACTCAAGCAGACGCTGTGTCCTGATTTGTTCCCACCTTCTACAAAAGGAGATTTTATACGATTCTTTGATGAACTGAAGCACTACTAAAGAATAAATACCTCAGGAAACCAAACGGTTGTCGTTCCAGCACAAACAAGGTGAGGGCAGCAGCGAACGTGTGGATGACCAGGCACAAGCAATGCTTCCCCATCAGATTCCATTCTAATAGAGATGGAATCGGTAGCGAAGATACGAGATCAGGCCGGTGTAATTCTTCTAGAACAGAGAGTATGGAGTTCGTTAGCGAAACAGGCATGTATGATAGGGCAAATTACACTAGACGCTTGCGTCAGTCGCGTGTCAGACTTTAGCATCAATTTGCGGGACGTTTTCCATAAAGACTGATCAGTTCGGCTTGTGTGCTCTAATTACTCAGAACCTCTGGAGCAAGTTGCAAACAAGGATTGAGGGAGGACGCTGCTGAAACACGATGTGTGCTGCTCGCAGCAGTCGGAATGCAGCAGTTCTTCCTCATGCGGCAATATCTGCCTTCCATTTCTTGGGGGTTGGCTTGGCAAGTTCTGCTGCAGTTGCCTCATCCAGTTATCAGAGTATGTATCATTGGCGGTGGCAGACTGGGGCGGATGTACGGAATAGTGGGGTGCAGTCCAGTACACACTAATATAAACGCGAAAGGTACACACGTACTAGTTCTCCAAGTGTAGTGAACAATTTGATTATTCACAAAATTAGTACCATATTGATAATTAATACATCAATAGAAACTCACTAAGGTAGTTTTCGCCGATCTGTATAAGCTGAAACACAAAACTGCCGCGAAATATTGCCATTCCCAGGTTGTACTGCGGAAGCAGGAGGAACACTATGGAGCAGATGGTGTGAGGTGCAATCAGCGTCGGATCCTGCAAATCACTGAGTATTCCTGATGTTATTTAGCCATCAATGAATGAGCTGAAAAAAAAACTCAATTTTTGCATAAGTTGCTCGATAACCATAACGGTAAGTGACGCGACGATACCTACGAAAAATGTGCCTACAGAAATCAACACGAAGGATAATGCCGCTATTTCAAAGCGACGCTGCAGCACGTACGCCCAAAGCACTGCACAAAGCCTGGAATGTTTGAAGAACTTGAACATATCTACAGATGAAACATTCTCTTCAACGAACCCGTAAAGTAGAAAGACCAAGAAGAAGCAGCAAATAGCTTCAAAGCTGTAGGCGAATTCCTTGACTCCGAAAACAACGTAGATGAGGAGAATCGTGATCAGCGACAGTGTGTAGATGCTCTGAACACACCAATTAGAGAAAGTTAGCCAAGAGTAGGGTGGGTATATATGACCTAAAACAGCTGCACCATACCATATCGAAAACGTAGCCAGTCGTCCAGTATGTGCATCTCGACAATCCGCTGACAAGCTGGAGATGGTAGGCGTCACAAATTCGATCTGAAACGTAGTTTCAACTGTAAAATCTGTTTTAAACCATAACACCACAATACTGCTGGAAATTCTGAGGCAAAACTCCACAACATTAGCCATGCTTTTAGACGCAGGACTATGCCGTGGAATTCTTCCAGCTCACCTTCGACCAAAAACACTGTAAACCCGGCCGGAATAACACATAGAACCAGCATAATCAGTACGATTCGGAACACGATCAGCTTTTTACTGAAATGGATCATCACTACAACTTTTTGGCATTATATCCCTCGCACGACTTGCCTCCCTTCTGAGTCAAAGCTGCCCTTGACTGTCTGGTTCATGGGATGGTTGATGGTGATGATGCCGAGGTCGGACGGATCTGAACATATAAAACTCATAAAACTGGCCGATGATGAATGCTGGAGAAGTTATTTTGCAGAAAAGCCATGTTAGGTTCTAAGAACCGAACATGGAATACGAGTACGGGTTCCGAGTAAAAAAACATACTACTGTGATGGTATCTGGACAGAGACGACGAACCTGTATCCTTCGATTCGATTCTGAGTAAAGCGTTGCTCAAAAATCCCGTGAAGACTGGGAGGGAAGTGTACAGTTTGTTGTTGAACCAAGCCTAGAAGAGCACATAACATAATTTGCTGTACCAAAATTTGCTATACCAATGGGTGGCCTCCTTCCTACCTTGACATTGTCCTTCGTTTCCATAGATCCAAGCACTCCAGCAACGAAGTCAGACATCGTCATGTTCTTCAGGAAGGGATCGTATATCTCCGGCGCTTCTGGTGTTGAAATGCTTACATTAAGGGCAGTTGCTGACTCGTTTAACCCTGAAACGCGTAAAAAGAGAAAAATGAACACGAACAAGGATGAGTCAGGAATTCTAGGAAAGTTTGGTAAATGCAGACTATTGCCAAACCTGCAAGCAGCGTGTGCCACCCCTGTATTTCCAGCTGCACTTCGGCGGGCGTTCTTGCCCGCAGGCTGGTGTGACCCAGGGAGAAACCGCCCAGCCTGAAAAATAGATTCGAAGTGACTTTCGTCACAGAGAAATAAAATGATCTCGAAAACGGTCCCGTTGGTGGGCTTCCTTGAAAAGTACGGCACCCACACGAAATATGATCGAGTCCAAGACCATCGAGTCACCATCCTCATCTGAGAGATGTTCCTGTACGACATATCCCACACTTCCATAGAAGTGTTCAGTGTAATCAACGGGACCGGATCCATAGGATAGTCCTCCTAAACCAAACTTTCTATGAGGGTTAGCGTTTGACGTATCCCTGATACGGCAGCGGCACAACTACCCATAATTAACGTAGCTGCTGAAATGGTTCCACAAAACTTACAGCCGTACAGTTCCAGAAATGATTTTCAGAACAAGTGCAAAGCAAGTCTTCGTTATAAGGGATTTCCGTCTCATTTGCGTTCCAGTTGAAGGTCCCATTCCCCGCTTCGTAGTCGCATCCACTATCCAGTTGCCTGAATGGGTCCAACAATACTGAGACCTCTATAACCCTACTTCTGAAGAAAAAAGATCTCGAAAATGACGGAATGACCAGCGGTTCCTACCTCTGTAGCAGGTGGTAAAACTTATCCCAGACGTCAAAAACAGGAAAAAACGAAATGGAGCAAGCAAAAACCTGCTGCGTACAATGCAGGACCACAATCGCCACTGTTAATGGAATTCTGAGGTGAAGGCACCGTCCCGGCTCAGTCGTTCTTGAGAATTTCATATGAAGAGAAGCTGGCAGCTGCTAATCGTAATGGCACATGTGAGTCTGCGTAAAACCATTGAAACCCTCGTATTCGACCCCCTAATTCTTATGCTAGGTGGACCACGAAGGCGGAGAAAGGAGAGAGGACGAAATTGTGGTTGTTTTTGTGGAGTTCCTCATCATCTACTCCGTAACAGAATAGAGGGTCTGCTCCCATATGTGGCCAGCAAAACCTCGTGGTCCAGGCTTTGCCTTGTTTACGAGTTTGTCAAATGTTGGGGCTTCAAAAGGGGTTTCCCGGCAGTTCTACACGGAACCACACATACCGCTGTAATCAGGAGCCCTTTGAAATTCTTCTTACATAGGAATCCTAAAAAGGATTTAGAGATGGGGCGGCGGATTTGGATAATCGTATGTATTAGGGTGAGGAAATGCGAACGTCCGCTGCTTTCGTTGTCATATTTCCCAACTGCGTTAGGGTTTTTAAAGGTGAGCGTGGATCCATGTTAAACAGCTATTCATGGCATCTCTAGAAATACGTGAATTTTCCAGCATCTCCCCATCTCTCGACTTTCACTCTTCAAAAATTTGGAAAATGAGCAATCAAAATTTCGAAATTTCCTCCTGCAAGTTGTAAGAGTTTGCGTAAAGAAACCCACGGGTAAAATTGCATTTAACTTCATATAATGGCTTTAGACAAAACTCGCCCTGCTACTGGCTACATCCGTGCAAAAGTCAAAAGTTCCGGAGCGAACAAAGTTAGTAAGTGTCTTTGCTTTGATCAATAGCAAGCCAAAATCTTTAGAGGCAGCACTCACGGAAATTTTCGATCTCAAGATTTCGGTACAATTCAGGATAATCGGGTGCGCTTAACACTGCTATAATGCTGAAAATAGTAGAAACCGTCGGAATCCCTGTTCTCTGAAACCCTCAGTTCATCGCTTTCGAGCAGTTTGGCCCGATCTGTTCGCTGTGGACCGATCCAAAAAAAGTCAATAATACCGCTGCTTTTTTGTCAGCTGTTTCGCGCTCAAAAGAGGTTTTTGGCTCTGTTTTGCAGCGTTCCTAAAGTTTACGAAAGAAAACAAACTTTGGAAAAGATAGCCTGACCAGTCAAGGTGTAGCAGAAATTCCAAAGAATTCTAAAACAAACTCAGAGAGATGAAAAATTCAAAAACGCGACACTGGCGAAGATCAACCATAAAAGTAACTAAACCAGCTCATTTCTTGGGAAGTAACAAGCAAAAAAATTATCGTGCTTAGCAATGCAAAAAAGGAAAGTAAATAGCTTTACAATAACAAGGAAAAAATAGCTAACCACCAAATCAGCTGGCAGCAACTATTCGCTGTCGCCACAACTCGATCCAACGACCCCACGCTGATTCTGCTGATCCAGGATCTTGGACATTTCACTAATTATATCGCAGAAACGGTTGGGTTTCCCGCGCTACTTTCTTCGCCTAATTGTTAGAACTATTGCTAATGCTCAGAAATGATCAGAACCTTAGATACGAATATTTCCGTGAGTGCTGCCTTTAAGGAGAACATCGGTTGCTTGTGGGGAGAGGATGAAGGCTCATCGATTAAGAAAAATAATACCGCTCAAACTGAGCTGTCGAACTTTTGTCTTCTCAAAAAATTCTATTCGATGCTCAAAAGGACATTTATATTTCCGCAACCTAATATTTTCCCAAGGAGAGTCATAACAACCGTGTGATAAAGCATCTTTTCAGCATAATCCTGGATGAATTATTTCTGTTTTTCAGAATGAGTGGGTCATTACGCTTTCATTCCTCTTCAACCTGATCCAGAGATTGAAACACGTGTCATCCCGTAGTTCGAGAAAATCGGATAGTCCTGTATAATTTGTGATGTGAAACTTAGTAGGGTAATGTCACACTGTAGGAGCACTGATATGAGACAAACAGAATGCAAAGAGATGAGTACCAACTAAGAGACAGAGCCAAAGCACACTTGATTATTATATTTTTGAGGTTTTGTTGTTAAATGTTACGAAATTTCTCATTCACATGTTATAAGCAGTGTTGGTACAGTGTGTTTTTCCGGGAGTAAAATCGCGCGCGATCTGATCCATTCCAATAGATCAAATTCTCAGTCGAAAGACCACGTGAAAGCGGAGGTTCCAGCAATTCGCACGTAGCCTTTGTACTGCGTCCGCAATTGCACCGATTTTACTCCCGGAAAAACACCCTGTAAGGGCAGTGAAAGACGGGACAGAATCGATCGAGGAAAATTTGTATACACATGCGAATCCACAAGACAAGTCGCAGCCTAGGCACAACTACTCCAGTGAAGATGGTTAAACTGCATGGAAACGGGGTGGGGGGGGGGGCGATAGACATATTTCAAGAGCCGGGCCTTGGGCGGAACCACTTGGGGTCGCGCTGTGTACGCGCGTGCGTGCGTGTGCGTGAAATCTGCGCGTCTGAGATCGTGTGAAGAGAATGATTATTATATTTTTGTAAAATTTGTTAGTTGGTTTTCAGCTACCACGAAGCAGTTGTTGTGAAATGATAGTAACGGTGGATACGGCAAAAAAAAAACAGCGTCTATGGGATGGATAGCTCAAATTCGGTAGGCATGAACGCCCCCCCCCTCTTCCTCGGCGTCTTGAAGCGCAGGTATCAAATATGAATCGGCATCATACATTTTGCACGTGCGGTCAAGCTGGATGGAACGATGGGGTAGCAGCTTTAGATCGACTAGCCGTACCACTGACACATGTCCTCAAATACATAGGAGTGTGAGCGCGGAAAAGGCTCCGCCCAAAGCCAGAATTTTGAAATGGAAATTAACATGTTGTATGGTGAATAACCTACATTGGCTTCTCCTTCCTCAACCAAGAGCCAATTGTTCTTGGAAATTTTCTAAATTAAGAACTCGCATATTATATAATCTTTAAGGAAGAGATGGGAACAAATTAATGAGAGTTCACTTTTGAGCATTATAAAAAAAAACAACCAACCATCGCTAAAAAAAAAACAGAGTCATCATTTTAGAAAGAAGATTAACCATCTTTTTCTCACACATGTGAAACCAAAGATAGAGAATAAATGCAGGAATGAAGGCGAGAAGGATAAAGGCGTAAAGGTAATATTGGTTCTGTGATGATCGACTTCGATGCAAGACCATCAAAGAATTCGAATGTCTAGAAGAGTTCGCCGTACATCTTACAATTAGCGCTCGGACATCCCTGACGTATGTGGTGCCAGTTTCCTGGTCCCGCAGGTATCAAATGCTTAGCTGGAGAGACGACGATCGAACAATCGGCAGTGTGTGCGCTTCTTTTACCGCTCTTCTACACATGAACGAAAAAGAGGAGCAAAATGTGACATAGACGAACGAAAAACACAAACTACAGGTGTAAATCAAAGAAATACCGTTCAAAGACTGGTACATTGTTCACGCAGCGAGTGCCCATATCGGGCGGTTCCACGAACGAACTCAGAAGCTGATGCGAAAGTGAAGAGGGATCACGATCCCAAACGCTGAAGTAAACCATGCGTAACTCGAAAATGTGAAGTATGACAGAATCCACGTACCTGATGTAGCTGCGGGTATCATTACCATACATTTCGGCTATTAGCGGCAGCTCCGGCTGAGAGGAGACGTATGAAGGAATTGTACCAGAGAACTGTATTTTTGCATACAATTCGCAAAGGAAAAGGAGACAAATTGGGAGGATCACCTGCAACGCAAAACGCGGATAATTTTTTGGAAATTTCATGAGCGATTGAAAAACTTTGATTGTGAAAAAGCCCGAAGTCATCTAAAACTTTATTTATAGGGAATTTTAGGATCGCTAGAAAGTCGCTTTAGAAATGAAAATTAGTGAGAAGATTTGGCTTCGGAGACACACATTCGAAGAAAGACACTTGCAACTATGTTCCCGATCAGATTAATTCACAAAAAAGTCCTCTAAAGTTCCACTAATGTAAAATTATGAAAAAATAACCCCTTTTCCTTGAAATTTACATGCGTAGCATAGGTGGCACATCTCGAAATCTTAACACAACGTTCACTCACTTCGAAGAGAACATGTTTCTTGCTTCGAACTGTGTACTGACATCTGGATCGAAGGATAGCCTTCGTATGACTCTTTGACAGCTCCCAACCTCGCAGCGGAGTTGGCATCAACTCTGAAATTGCCTTCGTTTCAATTACAGTGCTCCATGACATTATGCCACGGACAATTTAGCCAACTTTTACCACCTAGAACAGCTCAAAAATAGGTTTGGTTGAATAATACTAACTTATAAGTACAGTATAATTACAGCATTCTTCTTAAATTATCTGAACCCCTCACTACTCACTCCCACCGGAAGCATAACCCACCATCCTCATACATGGCTGGCGATGCATCTCTGCTACCGCCGGTTTCACCAACATCATTCGCTGACGCAGGAGTCCTCATGAGGTGCTGCTGATCAGTTTCCACTTGACCTCCTCGTAGGGTTCGCTTCAGTTTTCCAAGGATGCCAGCCTTATGCCGAGGCACGATGTATTCCCTTTGTGGACTGAGCCTGACGAAGATCTTAACAAGTTCATTTTACTGCTGAGGTTCGCCATGGAATAGGCAAGAGACTTGGATGCTGTTGATTAGCGAAACAATGGGCAATGATTGCTCTTCCACATCCTCCCATATAAATTACCGTACCTCTTGCAATGTTGGAGCAGAGATACCGTATTCGCCCAGATGGTATGCATCCTTGTGAGAATCGAAGAAGGAGAAGAACTTTTCCAGTTTGTAGGAATCCGTTGTAATTGGTATCCTGAAAATTTAGAACTAGAATCCGTGAAAATTTCAGTGGGTCTAAACGAGAACTAGCCGGTAAAATTTGAAAAACAGAAGCTGAAGCAAAACTTACGAAAACACCAATTCCTCCTCGGTTTCGTCAGTCAGCCGGATTGGAACTGTTGCTTCGGTAGTGATTCGAGTGACAATAGCGGTATAATCGATGGAGCGCTCCTGGAAATGAGGATGTTACTTTTTTTCAGTCGCTTAAACGGGATTTGGGAGAAGAGAAGAGAAGGAAATAGAGCACTACCTTTTTGCAAGCGAACATCTGGAACGAATCTCCAAATTTGTTCTTGAGGAATATCGAGCTTCCCAAGGAAATGAGTCGACCTTCGGAAAGGATTGCAATTCTGTCAGATAGTATGTCAGCTTCATCCATGTGATGGGTGGAGAGCAGTATTGTGCGACCTAAATTTACAATTATTTAAACGAATATTGCATTGAATATCCATAATAAGGGTGTGTGATAAAAAAATCAAAAAGTTTTAGCTATGTAAAGGTACTAAAGGATGAAAAGCTATGGATATTTGTGATGTTTAACGTCGAGGGGAACTAAACATGAGTATGGGAACTGAAGGAACCTTTTTTATTATTCTGCAACAGCGTCCAAATCTCCTTCCTACTGTTCACGTCAACCCCGGCTGTCGGCTCGTCCAAAATCACGAAACGAGAGCCGCCCAGCAAAGCTATCCCGATGCTCAAGCGACGTTTCATGCCACCTTAATGGAAACATAAGTTCCCTTCACAGAGCTAGCTGCGGATGAGCACCTGATAGAGTGCTTGCCAGGGCACCGGCCTTGTCCACAAGTGATACAGCGTCCAGGATCTCCTCGACTTCCTGAAATTCGATATTTATTCACGAGGAGTTCCAATTCATCTGGAATGAATAAAATAACTTATCGTATTTGAGGAGACCGCCACCCACATGAATAACAAATAGAAACAGTGAGAAAAAATTAATTTTTTTTTCAGGAAGAAGTTTTCGACTATGGCTGGCAAAATTTTTGTTTCTAACAATCACGAAAGAAGACAACTACTTCGCAGATTTTCTCCAAATCGTCATGAGTGTTGCCCCTATCCACAACAAGTATGTATAATATAGGAATAGGGCGAGTGCGGTGGAAATCCAAGGAAACTTTTTTTATTCCTATCCTCTACAACAAAATCAAAAATTGGACCACTCAATAGTTAATGTGAGTGATGACAGCAAAAGAGGTGCATCTGGATAAGCTACTACCTGTTTTGCCAGATCTCACTATAGAGATGAATTTCACTCACGTGTTTGAGATCCGAATCAGGAGTGCCCTTCAAAGCAGCGAAAAGCTTCAGCTGCTCAGCCACCGTCAGGCTACAAATAATTTTCCTCAAACTGTTGTGTACCCTCATCGAAGGTCGTTAAAAAACTCAAACTTACTGTGAGAACAACACATTGTACTGCGGACAAACGCCCAGCACATCTCTGACTCCTTGCATTTCTGAACGTATATCCATACCGTAAACGTGTGCTGATCCGGAAGATGGAGAGTAGAGTCCACAAAGGATTGACCTAAAAATTTCCTTTATCCTTGAACGTTACCGAAATAGCGATGAGATATGACCTACATGGTAGTCGTCTTGCCAGCACCGTTGTGACCGAGAAGAGCCGTGATTTGATCCTCGTAAAGACGCATACTTAGCTGATCCAGCTGTAACACTCCTATCTCGCGCTATTTCGCCGCACTACTAACCAGGGACCTACCGCTTTTGTCCCGTTGCCGTAGATTTTGCTCATTCCACTGATATGAACTGTCATATTTAGGTACGAAGGTTCTACATCGAACGTGTCGCCAGCTGAAAAAAAAAATCTTTTAAGGATTCAGCAGTGCAAAAACTCGCTTCTAGTTACCACCTTAGCCAATAACGGATGACCCAAAAGGACTTCTAGTCGTCCCGGGCCACCCGAGAGACCACATGCTTGAGTGTGGCCTTCTGCCGGGCGACCCAAGGGCATCCCCCAAGTGACGAGAAAGAAATTTACCAGGTGACCGGAGGATAGCGCGGGGTCACCCCGTAAATTCCTCTCGGGTCACCCGGTTTTACTGCCTGAGTTTGTTTAGAGAAAGGACCGACACAATTGTACAAAAAAAATTGGAAAAGAACTGCAGTGATCCTACCTGGTTGTGAATCATACGGAGGATCGTGGTCCTCTACGCTGACGCTACGGGGAGACCAGTAGCTCCTTGTGAGGCAGAAATACCATGGCAGGGAAACGCCATAGATCCCTGAAATTGAAGAAGATCGATACGGCACAGATTGAGAAAATGATAGTCTCACAGAGGTTCATGGAGCATTTCTACGCTTAACAGCAAATATTCAAAGAATTTCCAGATATTTTGTGTACTTCTAAGACATAATTGAGAAGAAATAAGTGAAAAAATCTCCTACCTGGTGATACAGCGCTCTTGTACCAAGCCAAAATCACAAAAGTGACTATTTCCACAGCGAAAGCCACCATGCACTCGATTAGTCCCACATCGTACGCTGAAATGACCACCTCTCTCATCTACCATTCAAACATACCACCCCGAAACCTTACCCTCAAGCCTAATACTTTTGATGTCCGACCACGTGGCTTCATCTGACTCTGCAGCATTGGCCAACATAGCCATGCCATAGCCCAAGGTGGTTTGGGGGAATATCAACTGTAAAAATCCTGCTTTTCATGGAACAGCAGAGGAGTAGGAAATCACTCACAGTGAATTGTGTAAATGTAGCGCTCCGAGCCTTCACACTGAGCTGGAAGGGAAAGAAGAAGAGAAAGTACACAATACAGGTGGCAGCCGTTGAGATGTTGGCGTTGGAGAAGAACGTGGACAGCAGGAGGCACATGGCAATCGAAGACATGGCGAACAGCGACAGGAAGACGAACAGCAGCCAGAAGTCGATCTTCAGAAGATGACCGAACTGCAAGCGAAAAACTTCTGAGATCGATAAATCCAATAAATGCAAAAATGACCAGGCTCATTCATGAGATGACATTCGTGGGGTGGAAGGCATTACAGAGAGGTACAGCACGCTTGCTGCGAGAAAATTTTCCCAAACGTGATAGATTACTAAGAAGGGATAAAATTCAATTGAAGGGATAGATTATTCTCAATATCAAGTTTAAACTTACCAACTTTACAAAGTCAACTCTGAAGAAGTAGTTTGATGCAGAAGGGGGGGGGGGAGGGGGGAGGGGAGCAGAGTGAATCGTATGTGGGTCAACTTTTCATTACTACTTCGTGTAACCCTGACTATGACTTTCAACCCTGTTTGGATATTAGGGACCTGAAAATTGAGGCTTGGAGCAATCCAAGACCTAGAAAATTCTTTGGAATAAGAAAGCGGATTCTTGTTCGTCCAATCCTCGGATGCTCCAGGGGCTCAAACATTGGAAACTAGAGCAGTATCGGAACAGCACTTCGCGCTGACTTTTAGGAAAGTGACTACTTTAGGTACCATCGGTATGACTAGCAGTCACTGTAGGAGGCTTTGGGCTTACTACACAACACGCTGAGTGTAACACACCAAGTCACTGCTGGTAGCGACAATGATTTCGATACCTATCGATTTCGTGCAGCGTATCTCTGGTGTCGTCGCTGCACCAAGGATCAATACGCATCCGAACCGATGTGAACGATGGTGACGCGATACTCTACGCAGAGTATGAAAGCACCTCCGCAAATTTATTTCTGAGCGAATTACTTGAAAAAAAAAACGAACTTTCGTAATCATAACGATGATGAACGTGCTGGTGATGTTGAGAACTAAGGAAATAATAGCCCACGACCAGAGATGAACCATATCGCCCAGACCCATTATTCGCATTTGCTCCTGAAAAAAAGGAACGATTCAAAGTAAACACTCGAAGTGAATCAAGCTTACCTTGAGCCTAAGCTCCTTTTCATGAACAATATTTTTCACTAGCAAGGCAGCCGGAATTATGTAGGATAAAATCACGAACAGGGCAAAGAATCCGGCAACGTTGAATCTGCAAAAAAAAATTCAGGCTCGAGGTCAAAAAGAAAACAGGGAGCCCTACGTATCGTAGTTGATGCATGGATAGGGCTCTTGCTGCGAGTACATCCCAACCGAACGGGAGGAATTTGCCCGGATAGCAATGATGGCGCGATCGACGGCTTCTAAATAAGGAATCTGTTAGGAAGCAGGAGGGACTGAAAATTATGTCCAGCATTTATATGCTAGATACTACGACTTTGGGCGAAAAACGTCAAAATCCTCGAAAGTTTTGGAAAATTTTTTCTTGATGGACTTTTTGGGCGGTTCGAAAAAAGCAGTACTGCTGCTATTGCTGTTTGAACAATTATTCTTGCATTTTTTTAAATAGAATTGCCAGGCTGTGGCTGTGAACCGGGAGAAAGCCTTGACAATAAAAACACGATACCTTGCAGGAAAGAGAATCCATAAGTGAGATATTTGAGATCATTGAATGGCATGTTCCTGTCAAAAAGTCGTCTGGCGCTGTCCACGTAGCCCTGTGTATCTGGAACAAAACGTTCATTTGTCTGTCAGTGCATATGCACTCCGGGAAGAACTATTTTCGTCAGTCAGAGCTCTGAATGCCCGAGCATCCCGTCTTAGTTACAAGACACGGCTGACAAGACAACCTACTGTCAGTTAGAGTTGGCAGATGCCGTATCTTATACGTGGTGAGCGGCTCGAACTCCGTTGCATTGTCAGTCATGTTGACAATGACAATGCCGCTGAAGTACTGTTGATAGTCCGTCAGACATAGCGCAGTATCCTCCATGGCAGATTCGTTCGCGACCATCACAAATCGGTCCGTTAGGAAACACTGCAAAACGATTAAACCGTTGAAGACGATCTATAGGAGACAAGGTGCATGGACTCACCGTGATGTACTTATTGACGGTCTCAGTGAGGTTCTTTGTAGCACCTCCGAACGAGTATGGATCCGATGGAGGACCGAAAATGTGCTCAAGCACAAATTCAATCGATTTCACCCATTGCGGCAATTTCTTGTGTTCTTCGTAGGATCGCAAGAATGCAAGAACATTCTGGAAGGTGAAAAAATCTTAAGCGAGAGACAGGCATGTCTGATACTACTACGGGAGAAGCCACACCCATTAAATGAAACTACGTAACTTGATAATGTCTTTTTTCATTTTCGAATGCCAAAATGCAACTCACCATACTGGCAGCGCGCAGATCGCTTCGGTAGAACGCATCCTGCAGATTGTCGGATATCTCCGGATACTCGTAGAGCTTTTGCCGTAAGAAACCCAAGAACCGAAGAGGATTGTTGAGCTGTAACAAAGGCATAACTTCTTATAATTTGCCAATGCTACGAAGAATTGCAAAACTAATTGACTTCGTGCCCAATTAAAAACAGTTGAAAAACAAAGTCCTAAAAAATAAATGTAAAAATTATTGGTCTGATATGGAAATGATGATAAATAAAAAAAACTATCATTTAAATATGATCCAAATTTTGCTCACTATTTCAATCATCTCCTCAACAACAGGTGATGGTGGAGTAACCAGAATATATCCAATGAATAGCGGCCGCACCCTCTGCATAAACGCTGACTCCAGTGCGGAGCAATTCAGATCTAAGTGGGAGAGCTTGAACGTATGGAAATATCAGGCAACCTCAAAACTAGTCAAAAGCCTCACCATCACGGACCCAAACACCATGACAGAACTGCTTGTCGTGTTCTTGTTGGCCAGGAACGATTTTCTCGATGAATCTGGAATTCAGGGGGTGACAGGGACAATGATTTCCTTGTAAATATTATATTTTCGCTTTCTCTTTTGTATAAGTGCGAAGGGGAGACTCTAATGGTTCGGACCCGCTCGCAGAAGTGTCGGACCATCTTCACTCTACAAGAGGTGATTGACTGCTCAACCTAAAGGCACCGTCCCACCTCTGAATCGTTTTCGAGATTCTTGCAAGAAAAGAATCTCCAGTAGCTGCTGATCATACTGACATACATGATTCCGTGCAAAACTGCTAGGAAGCCCCTTTTCAAGCACCACTATTGGGAATTTTGGAGGCCGGGCCAAGGCGGACAGTGCCTTGGCCCGGCTCCTATTCCCCAAGAATTACGGCTGGAAAACTGTTTTTTTTTTTTGGCAGTTTTGCAAAGAATCAAATGTACCATTGTAATCATCTGCTTCTGGAGATTCTCATCAAATGAAAATCTTAAAGACGATTGCGAGGTAGGACGGCAGCTTTAAAGATACAACTATTCAAGAGAACAGTAGACGTCTTCAAGATGATCTTAAAGAGAGATAAAGTAAAGTTAATTGGATTTAGTGGGACTCACTCAACGAGGTTGTTTTTCAGCTCATCGAAAGGTGTCTTCACATTTGTCGGTAGTGGTCCCAAACCATCAGTAGAGGTGTCTGTTAAGAACAAATACACTGACTCAGACAAAATGGAGGAAGGACCGCAAGCAGAATGCAGGGGAGAGAGTGGAAGTCATCATACCCTTCTTGCATACGGAGCTCAGTTCTGCTGCAATCAACAAAAAACTAACGATTTCAAGCTTAACATGGAAAATTCACTCTGTAGGGGTATTCGGCTGTGAAACTACTTATACTTCCGCAGAATTGGAGCGCGCATCCCCATGGCCATTCGGAAGAACCCCAGCAACTATTCGAGGGAACCGCACCAGCTATTCAAAAGAAACGCAGCTGCTATTTGGAAGGGTCGCAGCAAGAAAGCGGAAAACACAGGTCACCGGTCGTTTCTTGCAGTTTTCTGCTCCTGTACTTTCTGTCAGAGGAGTAGCGGACGTTCCATGTGAATACTGTCAGTTAAATTGAGAAAGTTACAAGAAATTTTCGTGCTTCGCCGGCAGTAGGATTTTTCCTGGACTTTTCAAAGGAAACTTCAAAATTAATCCGTGAAGTGCTTGCAGCCCAACAAGTCCATTTTCAACGTTCATAGGTGTCTTGTCCACTTGTTGCTCCCTTCCCTTCAACTACTGCCATCCTCCTTCAATGCGGCTGAGAGAATGAAAGCTCTGGCCGCATTTGAGGGTCGGATGCTAGCAAGTAAGAGGAGATGCCCTTAGGGTTATGAGGTAGACCTCGCCGTGCTACGCTGTTTGGGCTGCCCTCCTGTTACATGGTTTTAAGAGCTATTGTTACCTTCATTTCTATTTCTGCCTCCACACTATGTGTCTAACAAATGACTTCAAATAAGCAAAACGAATATTCTCGGAAATCTCGCATAAAACTTATAATGAACATACCGAAAGGATTGCCGCCACAGAACATCGCAGAGGTGATATTGGCAAGTGACAAGGAAAAGTTATCGCTCCGTTTCAGAAATCCCTCATAAAGAGGCTGCTGCTGAAGCAACGGCAGAGAGTTCAGCAGCGGCTCGAGAAGATCGCTTGGAGAGGCTGGTTTCGACTGGTTTCCAGCAGATGGAGAATTCTAAAAAGACTAATATGATGCATGTAAGGGTTTCCCGTTCGTAAAGAATTTCACAGAACTCTAATTTAGTTTCATTTGCCTGTTTTACAGGAGTATTGTGGTATAAAACCACACTCTGATCTTGAATCTGTATTGCAATTTCACCCCTAATTATGAATGGAGATAATTTTCCGGAAACAAAGGTAGTAAAAAATGGAATAGCTCACATAAAACGGCAGCACCAAGTTCTTCATGATCTCCGTTTGGTTCAGATTCAACAGATCCAAGGGGGTGACGCTACACAGTGAATCATGGTCCTCAGCAGTCAGATTTGCCCTGAAAACAAAAAAAAAAAGTAAAAGGCACATTCCGAGGATAAAGATGTTCGTACAAGCGCAGGATAGAAACAAAAAGAGGAGTATTTTCGAAATTCCGATGGACCCCTGGCGATTGGCGGTAAATAAGAAATGTGCTGCAAAGATCTGCCAAAAGCTAAAGCTAAAACCTCCAGAAATTCTACAAAACAGCAAAGAAAATCTATTAGTCTAACAAAAAAACTTGACCGTCATGAATATTCCTGGATTGAATGAAGAACTCTGGCTTTGAGAAGCTCAAAAAAGTAAGTACATAGTAAGCTTTACCAAGCCAATCTGCTTAAATTTTAATGAATGACGAAAAGGAGCCAATGTTCATCTCAAGAGAGAATCAGAAAATCAGCTGTGCTTTTAAGGACTACCTTGAGCAGTTACTTACTCTGGTGGGAGCAAAAAACTGTTGCTGAACAGCGTCTCGTTGCACAATATCGGCACTGAGCTGATGGCACCGAAGAAAAGAGCAATTGTGGACATGGAGCTGAGCTGTTCGGCCTGAACCTCGACAATTACATGCGAATCACTTCTAACGTATCAATAAACAACAGCCGTACCCCTCCGAAAGCGCGAAAAAACTCACATAACGGTAGGCCTCCACGAAAAACTGTGGAGTGAGCCTGGATCCCGCTAGCACCTCGGCTGCATTTTGAGACATGCCCAACTCCTCTAATTTGCCAGTGAGGTTGTAGGAGGGTACGAAGAGCTGGAAAACGTTTTTTTTTTGCAAAAAAAATGTTGAGCCTGATCTTCAAGAAGAACCTGATCAGTACCTGTCGTGCAGTGGGTAGTTCAATCTGTGTGCCATTCATCCTAGCAATGATGTGAATAGCCATAGTAAGACTGCCCAGTAGCCGGGAGAACTCCGCGGGGTTCTCACCAATCCATCCTAGTTGTAACGACGAGTAATACAAAAAGTCGACGAGTCTGAAGGGGTAGAGCTTAGCAGTAGGAGGCTTACGGAGCAAGGGTACCTGAGAAAGAACTCACAAAGACTCGTCAGGATCAGTTCCATTGTGTATGAACTGCTTCTCGTCTCCAGTCGTCGGCGACAAATGACAAGTGTTGGAGAACGAGCAAAGAAACGAGTGTAGGAACGGGAGTATCCCAGCCGAGGGGAACCCCTTGGAGTCGTAGTGACCTAAATTAAGCATGATTAAGTTATTGAAATCTCTTTTCCGCTCTTTTTTCACTTTTCTTCCCAGTCATTTTTAAGTTCAGATAATCCGGAAATCCAGACATCTTAGAAACAGGATAAAACAATAGACCCAGGGTGGGTGGAAGAGAGCCCTTAGTATCCTCCCAACTCCAAGAAATGGTAGCCGAATTTTTCAAAGAACCTCGCAAAAAATTCAAAATCAGGTCATTTTCAACTGCTCATTTCTATTTCCTTCTTGAAAATTCATTTCTGAAGTTTAAAAATGAAACGTGATTCATGACAAATTTTTCTAGGTGATCCTTTCGTACCCGCGGAAAACCGCACGAACTCTACAAAGTAGAAATTCCTCAGCAGAAGCTTTTTCTGGTAATTCTATGTTTTAGAGAAGAGCAGAATTCCGGTTTCAGGAGATAGGATGTTCGTGAATTTCGGCACCATGAAAGCTCATAACTGCTAGATTTCTGAAGGGTTGGCAGTAGCTGAGTTATGCCGAGTCGTACACGTTGTTTTCTTTCCTCTCCAGACATCCATATTCCGAACTTTCCTCAACTTCCGACTTCCGAATTTCCGATCTTACAAGGGAAGGATAGTAGGGGGTCCGACACCTCGCAATGAAATGTATATTGTCAGGTGCAATTTCCGATGCTGAACTCAAAGCCGTTTTCCTTATCTGCTGCGGAGTTCTCTCTGAGGAGTTATGTGGCATTATTCCAGGTTGTGCAAGGCAGCCAAAAATTGGCTTCTTGGATGTATTCTGCCAAAAAAAAAACTGCGGGAACTTATCTGGATCGAAGAAGGTTCTGGAAGGGTTATTTTAACTAGTTGACATGTTCGAAAAGTTTTTGCGCATATTTTTAGCAGAATGAAACTCGAAAGTCAAATTTGGCTGGTCTAGACAAGTCGAAATCATGCCACGTAACTTTTCACAGAGAAATTCGCAGCTGACTAGGAAAACTAATTTGAGATCAGCATCAAAAACTACGTCTGACAGTAACATCTTATTATGAATTGTCAGATTTCCTTAATATCCTTCCCTGATTAGCAACAGTTCCACTCATCCCTGCTTCCAGTATGCAATGTGACCGATCAGCCCGATTATGACTTTTGAGTAAGGGACGATTTATCTTTATCCCATTGTTGTACTCTAAACACGGTATTCAAGCACAATAGTGACGGTAGCTGCAAGCTGGGCGGTAGAGGTGGAGCAGCGGGGGAGGGGGGGGGGGGGGTGGGGAGGAACATAGGTCTCTACAGAAAACTGGACCAGGACGGTCTAACACAACAAAGTTATTATTAAAAAAGTTTCAGATTTGAAGTGTTGAAAGTGAACACTCGAAAAACTAAGACGATTGCGAGGAATTCTAAATGTACCAAGGTTTTTATCCACTCAATGCAGTAATTGTAAAAACTTTGCCAATCCTTCTTCAAGTCAAGGAGCACGGCGCATGCCCCTCCCACTGAAACCGCCGTTGACATTTAAGTACCAGTATCCTCACGAGTACTGCTTAGAGCCAGCTAAGGAATGTATGTCGAGAATTAGTAAAACTTCAAATTATTCGAATCCAGTGCCAAGCTACTACTTGCTCAAATTAGGAACACCTTCAACGATGAAAATCAACGAGAACCGCAGGAATACCCACAATGAGTCTCAAAATCGGTGAAGTCCCTTGTGCGCACAAGAGCCAGAATGACAAAGAGGATTAGTGGAACGAGCAGTTCGACTGCCAACCAGAACTGAAATCGGTCATTTGATAAGTATGTTGAAAAATCGTGGGCTGGACATTAAAAGGGCAATTTATACTGCATGCGTGCGACTGACGCGCGTGCGTCTATATGATGAAGAATAGGGCCTAGTCGCATTGCAGTCGCATCGCAGTCGCAGCTGAGACGCACGCGTTTACGGCCGCGCGGCATCCGAGCGATGTTTTCATTGAGGATGTACAAGCCGTGTTGACCGGTCTTCGTGGAAAATCCCTCGTAAATGGATGCGTGCGAGTGATGCGCGACTGACGCACGCATCTAGTATAAATTACCCTGAAGGCAACCCCTTGATATGCACAGTTGAGCTTGTCCATCTCAAAAAATAAATTTGTGACCAGACAAAGTCCAGAAACACACATGCAGGAAGCAAAAACGCTCTGTTTAATATTTCACTCGTACAAGCGATGAGAGCTCCGCATGTAAAGTCATGCTTCAAAATACCTCCTTCATCGCGATTTAACTGCAAAAAATCAGCAAGATTCTCTAGAAATGAAGACAAAGGAGTTATGAACTTTATTGCGTGCATATCGCTTGCCAAAAAAAAAACGTTCTGCGCCTGCTTAGTTGCCAGTATTATAATATTTTGGTAGCGCCATCCCCTGGAACTTTGCTCACCTTCTGTCTCTTCTTAACTAACACCCCCTTCCAAAGAAGGAGGCGCATCTGCCTCCAGAATCCAATCATCGCTCCGTTAATCAGCGGCGCATATCAAGTGAGGGACGTGCGAGGGGAGGCGAGTAGTGGAGCGGCCGCCTGACGAGGCGGTGCCAACAGAATGGACCTGCAACACATGTGGATTCCTCTGATACTCTCGGAAAAACAACCCAAAAACTGCCAGAAAATATGCATGGATTAGGCGAAAACATTGGGGATGCACGGATTATGAAGTTCTGCCAGACATTCTGACAGGAAGAAAATCATATGTTTTCAAATGGGTACAAAATATATAGAACTGAGCAAATCCTGCTTTGGAAACACGCAGGAGGAACACAAAGAATGCTTAATTAAAACAGAAAAGTGCCATGCAAAAAAATTCTGGAAAAAAAACTTCGAAGGAAACCGAAAAATAGAAAAAAATAGAATAAAACGTATAAAGAAAGGTGATGGGGATTGAAAAAATATCACATCGAGTTTTAAAAAATCACTAACAGGCTTCTTCAACACGGAAACGAGAGCGGTTGAATTGTTTTCAAATTTGGATGTAAGAGTGGACATAACAGATAGCAGACAATTTCAATTAAACAAATAGTGTATGAGTATCAGACGTCATTCTTGTATTTGCCGCCATGTATCTGCCATTCTTGTATGATTATTTAATCCCCTCATTTGTGTAATGCTTCTCACAAATCGCCCCAGTGACCAAACGAGGTGCTAATCCGCCGGGACGAGGTTTGTGGGTAATTGGCTGTGGAACACTAGCAATTCTCAGCTGGCTCAGATTTCTGCCTCAGGAAACTGCACTCAAACGCTGTCTTCTACGGACAAAGAATAGCGAACAGAGGCTTGTCCACGCAGTTCCTCGAAGCATCATTCAATCTTCAAAAGAATTCACTCAGTCTCTCTGCACGCATGTTAACCGTACGCTCAACATTTTAAAAACAGCTCTAGGTTTTCAAATCGTGCGGATATAAGTTGCATAAAGTTTCTGAACCCAAAATTGTGACTTGGAATCAGAGCAACTTTGCTTCAAGCAAATTCCAGCGCCCATACTCATGTAGGAACGAAAGCAACTTCATGGACAATCCTTGGCCAACGAATGTGTGTGTCTGACGTGCGACTAAAGGACGCATCTACAGGGTGCCGCATAATTACTGTCCCACTATAAAAAAAGAGCACAAGAAAAGTATAAAAGCGCATTTGCAGAAGATCTCTCCAGAAAACGCTTATCATTTCAAAGCGAAACAAAAAACATTGTTGCCACACGATGTCCTCTCCTTTGACGCGGATCGCAGCCCTCCGACGGTTGGAATACCTCGTCACCGCGGGCCTTCCGTGATTTTTCGAGATTTCCCTCTAAGTTCTCCCCAATGACATCATCAGAAATTAGATGTTGACCTATTTTTCAGACAGATCTTCTCTCAGCATAGCATAAAACGGGAATTCGAGAATGTTTCATTCAGAAGAAATGACAACTCTCTCGGAGGATGGCGAGGTTGTTCACAGACACGTGGACAAAGCCCCAATTATGAGAAATTTTTGTTCTGAAGGGCATGCGCTCGGTCCAACGAAAGAATCCAGTCACTAGTGCTTTTCTAAGTCCCTTAATCTTAGCAAATTCTGACACCACTACTAGTTTTCATCAAGCTCTTTCTACTTGATTTTGAATAGAGGAGGTCCGAGACGGTGAAATTTGCGGAATCACGTAGGTGCTAGGGTTTTGACGGAGCAGCACTGGAATTCTTGCAAAATTTCCTTTTAGTTCTGTTTACTTATATAACACATCAAAGAGAAAACCTCACCAATAGTTTAGTGAGATAGGGCCTAAGAATGATAGATTCTCGCCTGCCTTGCTCACTACAATCCGCTTGTACTGGGCCCATCGTGGATTGAACTAACAAAAGAAGCTCAGTGGAGCTTCGGAAAACATCCTTGGAATTGCAAATGCAGCGATTTCACTAACAGATTTAGTCCTCGCCGCTACTTCCCGTGTACAATCCCCATATTTGTCCACCAATTCTGTCTCGAAAGCCGAGACCAGGAAGCACAAGGGCAAACAGTTGAATAACACGCAAGTGCGAGTGAATCACCCCCACGTCAACGTCCCTTACAGGAACGAGACCTTATGTAGAGCGATAAGTTGATAAGAGTGGGACAATTGAGTGTGAGCAGAGTGCAGGCAGCACTTTGGCAGGTGATATTTAATGAAGCATGCAACGGCGTGTGAGAGGTTTACGATGTTCAAAAACTGATGAGGGGCTCAGCAACGTCATTGTGCGGCAAATCGAGGCTGTTAACGAGCAGACGGGACGGCAGGGCGAAACAAGGCGTGATTCAGGGCCACATGCCGATTTGAACGGATTTGTTTGATGAAGCAGTGGTTCATAGCGGGCTGCCTGCCTGAATTTTATCGCTATGATGTCCAAATCGTCGGGTGCACTACAAAAACTCGAAATTCAAGAAGCAAAGCACAGTATAGCAACAACGTCCTAGTGCTTTTTCATATTTAAACACGAAAAAAGCGTTTGTTTGAAAAGAAACCCTGACATCATAAAATGCGAAGTTCACATGAGCAATGCTGAACAAAAAATCAACGTTCATAAAAGCAATAGATTGTTGAAGCAAAGAAAAATGCTCTCACAACGTTTCATACAGTTGCCATATCACCCAAAACGACGTCAAAACTAACGAGTTCCTCGTTCAATATCCTCCTACTACATTTAATTTAACGATTTTCTCACGAATACGAAGGCAACAAACTGTGTCAACGAGCAATTTGCGGCGGAAAACACCACGCATGTACTATGGCGTCTAGGCACACATATAGCTCATAAATTTGTCATAATAAGCCTGTATGTTTTTAGAACAAGAGTGCTGCTGAAGTCATGATTTATGCACAGTTCTTATTTCTAAGTAGAAAAATCTACCAAAAAAATTGTGGTGAAGTTAAGAACCAAAAGAAACGAGGAAAGCTTCGCAGGATCTTAGTCTTTTTTTTTGTAAATGCGTGCAAGAAATTTCTTGCAAGGATTTCCAGGGAGAAATGAATCCTGTATCAATCCTCCCAGTGGGAAACATTGTCAGAACTTCCTAAGAAGATAGAAGCAAGAAGAATTCTGGAAATTGTCACATCTGTTGAGAGCAAGAGACGCAATACAAATAAGAAAGTTCTTCGAGACGTATGCATGTGCATACAGAGCAGCCAAAACAAATCGTGAAGCTCTGCTGCTTTAGAGAACCAACGGCACCAACCACCCGAAGCAATAGCACCGGCAGATTCAAATCTCCTTCAACAGCAAAGGGAGAGTGATGTAGGTTTAAGTCTAAAGGCTGGCTTCCGATTCAGCTGGGATTCTAAAGGGATTTAATAGGAGTCTATGATCAATGCTGAATATGCACGTTTTGCAATATGAGAAGTCGCTCTATGAGGATTTGTCTCGCTCAACAGTATATAGAACAAGTGTTTGATAACAAATACTTCAAAAGAAGAAGTACTAAGTTGTACAGCACATGCAAAACTATGGTTTTAACATGCACTGATGAGCACAGTACAGAAATAGGGGTAAGGATGTGGGGAGGGAGGGGGGGTGGAATTGAAGGCCATAGAAAACGTAGGGTCTGTAGGGAAAAAGGAAGTGGGAATTACAAAAAAAAAGAAAGTCTTCTAAGTCGACAGAAAAGGGGATGGAGGAGAAGGAGGTCACTTATTATTCTTATCAAACATATTCTGTGAAGGACTTATTCACTGATTTTTTACCATATTTGTTCTTGAAATTGCTGCAGCTTAAGTCCTCAAATTGCCACAGACCCGAGTTATTTTTCCTTTCCCATGCCTCCCCTATCCCAACTCCCTACCCGTCAGCGGAATTCAAGGAATGATGATTTTAATAATGAAAACTTGTTAATCTACTTCGTAAGTTGGGTCATGAGTGGTTTCTTTTGTCCCTGAAGTCATCCCCCATCGTCGCGTGAAAACCACGCTCCCGTTGCCCTTTATCGCTTGTTGCTCCTTGCTCAGGCGTGATTATTGAAAACACCCAGCAAAAATGAGCAAACAGCAAAGAAGCGTGGGCGGCTAGGAATGGGATACCCGTATTTTCTCAAAGAGCACACTCTACTCGGGCACTTTCTGTGTGCGGTCTATAGACTAGAGAAGAGAAAGAGAGAGCCCCTAGAGAAAGCCTCACAAGTGAGCTGTAACACACCTCAATATTTTGAATTACACATCGCATGAAAATAGGTCTCCATTTTGAACCTGAGTAAAATCAAAACTAATGGATTGCAGAAAGCCGCCTTAGAAGCTCAACGAATACTGAAAATAGTCCCGGAATTATTACCATATCTCACTCAAGTATCCTACTTCTGACGCAATGATATGTACGCTCTCCCATTCCATCATTAAAAGTCAAGAATTCTAGAATTCCTTAGGATTACTCGGACGTTTGTAACAAGGTACTATGGAAAAGACTGTGACCAATCCATAAGAATAATAGTTGGAAGAAGATCCTATTTCCATCCATTTCTGAAGGTGTGTCCAAGTTTCACATGCACTATGTCGCATACGACGTGCGGCATAATCGAGATAGAATAAAAAGGCTTTAACTCTGTGTTCAAGTCAAGGATTTGGAGATGATTTTTGAAGGGTATTGGCCGAGTTCATTGTGCTTCTTGATCCCTAGTTTGGTCCATAGATCAGTTCGTTGTGGTTGTTTATAGGCCTGGAACAAAAAAAAAACGCAAATTTGCGCACTGACCTTTCTTTCTTCACAAAATTAGTACAGGTATTGCAGTTCTGAAACGGAGCGTGTGAGCGTGATGTGTTTCGTGAAAACCACAGGTATGGGAATGGAGGCGAACAACCAGCCAGACGGTGGAGTGCAATTGGCAGGATGTATTAATAATGAAAGGGAAAAACTCAAAAATACTGTACCTCTGTAGGCATAAACGTATAAGCAAAAATGAATATTAAGAGTGGATCATGATGAGAAATGCAGATTCTCGCAACAAAGTTGGTCTACTGCTACAAGCTATCTGTACGTTTGCTGTCTGTTGCAATAATTTCATCAAAGGAAATAAGTATTATCTATCACATGAACATATTTTTTCGCCTTCAGTCAATTTTGAAAGAAATAAATTGCATGTCTGCTCATACTTCGTCAATAAATACATAGAAATCCGTGAAGAAGATGAATGGGAAGCAAAACGTCACACGCAACATGGAGCAGCTCAGGCTGTGCATGACCAACATCAGTGGACTGAATAAAACAAGCTTGACGTGAGCCTTCGAGGCGAACTGCCGAGTAGGAGTGTTGCTATGGAAATTCGACAATAATTGTTAGTGTCGTCAGAAAACTATAGCACCTCTAGGAGCAGCTGTAAACATTTTTCTACGGTAAGTAGTTTTGAAACAAAGTCAAATGAGTCACGAGAGAAATTGATCGGAAGAAGCGTGAGAACGATCCAGAATTGCAAGATTATGGCAAACTGATAAGGAATACAGGCTGACCACATGCGGGTAGGTGCAAAAGCTTTGTCATCCATCAGAATATGTAGATACTTAGCGCATAAACGATAACTAAATACTCGCTAAATTGGGAGCAGGTAATGATTTATACATCGTGGTCATTTGTCAGTAGTCATTGTGATCGCAATAATGAGCGGTGAAGTCTAGGAAAGTCTAGGATAAATAACTATATTTATGACTCTCCCCACTTTGGGCGCCGGCGCACCCTTATCACGGTGGTGGACCCGTCTCCCCCCACTTTGCGCGCCGGCGCACCCTTATCACGGTGGTGGACCCGTCTCCCCCCACTTTGGGCGCCGGCGCACCCTTATCACAGCAGTGGACCCGTCTCCACCCACTTTGGGCGCCGGTGCACCCTCATCACAGCAGTGGACCCGTCTCCCCCCACTTTGGGCGCCGGTGCGCACCCTTATCACAGCAGTGGACCCGTCTCCACCCACTTTGGGCGCCGGCGCACCCTTATCACAGCAGTGGACCCGTCTCCCCCCACTTTGGGCGCCGGCGCACCCTTATCACAGCAGTGGACCCGTCTCCCCCCACTTTGGGCGCCGGCGCACCCTTATCACGGTGGTGGACCCGTCTCCCCCCACTTTGCGCGCCGGCGCACCCTTATCACGGTGGTGGACCCGTCTCCCCCCACTTTGGGCGCCGGCGCACCCTTATCACAGCAGTGGACCCGTCTCCACCCACTTTGGGCGCCGGCGCACCCTTATCACAGCAGTGGACCCGTCTCCCCCCACTTTGGGCGCCGGCGCACCCTTATCACAGCAGTGGACCCGTCTCCACCCACTTTGGGCGCCGGCGCACCCTTCATGTAACGGTGGAGTGGTCGGCATCACTCTAAAGGGCTGGGCATAGTAGCAGCGACGCGATTTGGTCGCCGCGACTGAGTTTTGCACGAGCGATCCCGTCGCCGCGACTGAGTCGCGTGCCCTTTTTTCATGGGCATACTTACAGATCATGCTTAGATGAGTGCGGTCCAACAGTAATGAGGAAAAATGAGAAAAGAGAGCAATTTGCACGAATTTTTTTTCCTTTCATGAAGGAAAGGGTGCTTGAAAGATCCCCGCAAAGTGTAAGAAGAATTGGACCCTACAATGAATATGTATAAGTTCACATCAGTAAATAAGAGTCGAGTACAGGAAAGTCGACGCACGCAAAGGTAAAGATGGACAAGACGTGTCCTCCAAAGTATGCGTCACATTTGCGGCTACAATTTCTTCAATAAATCATCGTTAGGCGAAAATTGCACATGGATGTGAGCAAAGGATTGAACGTAGGGTACTATTGATGATGAAACAAGAAGGTTACACAAAACGATGAGGTCTACTATCTTCCCAAACGCATATAATTGAAAAAGTCAGTAGTTACGTGCAAAAAAAATGAAGAGTAATATGCAAATTCAATCACTTTTTCGAGAAAATGAAGCAAGGAACCACGCGATTCAGTCGCGTCGCTACGTCTAGACGTAGCGACGCGACTGAATCGCCTAGTTCATGAGAAATGAAGAAAATCGCTGACGACTCACAACATGAACTATGCCCAGGCCATAATTGACTGGCGATTTGGTCGCCACGCGATTCCTCGTGAGATTTGGTCAAAATCGGCCGCGCGTTCACGGATAACTTTTGAAAATGAATGCGCGTGGAATGACCACGGCATCTTTTGTGAAGCTTGCAAGTTCAATCGCGTGACGATCAAATCGCCGTCGCTGCTACTATGCCCAGCCCTTAAGCCACGCCCTCGAATTTCGTTCTACACACACACACACACACACACGTGACACACAAAGTAAGCCCGTTATTATAAGTATATTATGATAATTAATATTATTATTAATTTTATTTTCCGTCTGGGTCCCCAAAACGGCGGAGACCCCACTTTTCTTCCCACGCCCCCCCTTCCGCCCACTTTCTGCGTCCGCCACTGATATATATATATATATATATATATATATGTATATGTATATATATGTATATATATATATGTATATATGCATGCAAGCTGCAGTACCTCTTCCTGAATTCATTGAAAAAGAAGCGCGAAAAGTAAAAATGAGATACATACTTCCTAAAAAAACTCAATAAAAGGTGCAAAGCTCAAAATGTTCAGAGCAAGAGGAAGAATAATCGAAATTATATCTCGAAATGCAATCTAATCAAGTGAAGTTGTAAAGATTCAAAATGTTACAGTGTTTTAGAACAAGAAAACAAGCCTATGAGTCCCACAAGTACCGAAAAGTTGTGATTTGATTCCCTCATGAAACGTTTTCAAAGAGCTAGAAGATAACAAACTTATTATCCAAAGAAATGGACTCGTGACGAAATCAATAGAAATTGTAACTTACCAAAAAACACAAATTTTACTTTGCTGGAATAGTTTACGAGCGCAAGTATAGTTAGGACCGAATACTGCATTGGATACTCATCGATTTGTTCGAAATTTGATTTCGAATAAGTCTATAGTTTGAATGTTCGAAAACAGGGAGCAATACTTTCTTTCAGGAATGATAAGGAGGCATTCAGATCTATTTCTTTTTTTTGAACATTTGAATCATTTGGATCTGGCATGAATGAATAATTAAGCAGATTGAGTTATTCAATTTTTATTTGGTCTTAAGTATGTACGTATACTAGCGAGCTTTTCAGGAGAAAACGAGCCCAAATCCATAACAGCATGCCTTTACACTATGCAGAAGGTGTTTATGTATGTGAATAATTGCCATTGAACTGCTTATTTTTGCGCTGTGAAAGGCACATCCAGTATAGTCTGCTTTGACAGGAGAAATGAGAGAAATATTTGAAGAGATCTTAGAGAAAGAAAGAGCGCGGGAAAATACGCGGCATTCGCAGAGGCAGGAGAGAAAAGCAGAAAGTGAGTAAATTCATTCATCTACATATAATCGCTTTTGAAAAGAACCACAGTAAGCTTCTCAGAAAAAAATGTGGGAAAAGCGACAACTGGAACAAATCGACAGGTTAGCTCCCACAGTGGATGTTTCATGACAGAAAGAACATCACTCATCATTAGGAGAAGAATGAAGCCCGAGGAAAGAGGGAGGACTTGGATCAATACCTCGCAGCTGGTCAAAAGCTACACGTTTTATAGGCGTGGATATATCCGCCGAGCGATTTACGAGCTGCCAAACTTGGAATGCGCGATTAAGAGGCCAGATCAAACAGTTCCATAAATGCCAGAGTTCGGCTGCGACCGCGCGCCGAGCCGGCAGACCGCGCGACGGCAAATGTTTAACTAAGTTTGTCGAACTGTGTTGATTTTTGGCTCGTCGACGAGCAAACAAATCGCAGCTCGTTAGATGTGTCGAAGAGCGGAGATAGAAGGACCACGAAATCAGCTGTACGCTGCGAATGCCTGCTCTTCCTTGGGTGCTCCTTCGCAACCCTCTCCCCATAGATATTGGGCAGACCAACTGGGAATGTGCGTTCTACGTAGGATCAAAATAATTTTTGAAATGCTGGCAGAGCGCCTCATTCCAAATATTGTGGTAAAACATCAAAATAGCCAATAGAAAAGCTTTGCACGCTGGGGTGCCTATCCAGCAACTCCTGAGTGATTAATACGAACCAACTCTGACAGCCATGCCTTTTTGAGTGCTAAGCTCACCCAAAGAGTCAGAGAACGAACGCATATTCATAGGAGTCTATAAAGTATGGCCAGGAATGAAAGATGCACTGAAAAACGCATATAACCTGTCAGTCAAGCATAAGGTGTAAGGAATTGTTCATGTGGGAGGAATAGCTCTCAGGGATGACGAAATATTGCGAATATGAAGGAGTGTGATGATCAAAGTACATGCACGCTAGTTCTATGAATCACTTCAGTTTACGGCGAATGGAATTCGCTTATTAGTGAAGAAGTAATGAACGAGCAGCTGCATTACTTACTAAAGAATCACATAACCAGTGGAGGGCGCACGCGGAAGAGGGGAGGGGGAGTTGGGAGGTTACATGGTGTGAAAAACTGGGGTCTCCGCAGCCAATGCAATTCTCTTTTCTATTTTACGGAAAAATCTCTGGAAGTTGGCAGCACATCTTAGGACAGACCTGCCCTCGTGCCCGCCGCTGCTAATGATCATTATTTGAAGAAGCTGAAAAGTACTCGTAAAAACGTAAAAAAGAGTTGGAATAGCTGAGTTCTGCAGTGAGATATAGGACATGAACTCATGAAACTCTTCAGTATTTGATGGATGTGTTGGAAAATTACGAATGGTGATCATATATGAGTAGATGTACTTATTTATGGCGTAATTGCATAGGTGAAAAATGAGAACTACACCTCAATTTCGCAACATTTCTACCAAATCAGAGGAAAAAAATCACCAATTTAGTGTTAGAGACCTTCCAGAGAAAAAGAACAACATCAAAAAACAAAGCCCGCAGTTCACGTGACAACCACGGAGCTTTAAAGCTCTGTCCAGCAAAATTTTCGATTTCTTTTGGCATTTTCTAAATCTTTTTGACGGACTGATTGAAACTTTACTGATTTCGCCAATAGAAAGCTCAAATTCTGCATTGTTCAAACATTAAGAGATGTCGAGCCCACAAGTTGACGTGGGCGGAGCCAAGCAATCAGATGAGCGGGAGATGGCCCGGCGACCGGCCGCTCTTCCCCACCCCTGCTCCTCATGGAGCCACGCCTCCTTTTTCTGTTTTATGTAATAATCCATTAATAATGCTATAAGGATAAAATATATATTACAGTCTATTAGCTCACAGAGGGCGCCCGATCCGACTTTGTCCGCAACCGCGACTTCACCATTTCTCGGCTAACCGATCTACTTTTTGCACTTTTTTGATATCCATATGGTGTGGTTCCTTCCATTCTTATGTTTCCCCACTGCCATCCGCTAAAATATTTTCATTCCAGACGCATTCTGCAGGCAAAGTCGTAATTGCAGACAATGTCAGATCAGGCGCCATCTGTGAGCTAATAGACCATATAACTATTATAGTTTTGTATCAAGACCCTACAATGACGGGTGGGAGGACTCAAGTTAAGGACGTGTACAATCCTTAAACTTGACAGAGTAATGGTGTGAATGAGTTACCAGGCTGAAAGAAAAGAGAGTAAAACCGCTAATTTTGAGACATGATTGAAATTTCGTTATAAGACACGAGGAAGCTTTGCTTAAAGGCAGGGGTCCACCTCATTTTCGTAGTTCAGCTAACAGCAGATTCTGCATCTACTCGGCGCGATGGTTCCAACGGTATACATAAATTGTCTCAGAATGGTCTATAAACCCGTCTTCCAGGACGGGGTCTGTAACAGTTTGCCAACCCGAGTTGACATGTGAAGCCGTTGATCTTATCGATTGGACACGCCAAGACTCGTTGACCGACGCGGCAGCCGTGGCAGGCAGCCAGCACAGCTTGGAGCGATCCGCCTCCGGGCTCCAAATTTTTATCCAGTTCGAGCCTTTCAAAAATGGGGATTTCGTCGCTTCTGTGCCTGTTGATGTACATCCCAGGGATCAACATGATGAGAAGGTCTAGGATATGTTGGTAAATCCAACAGGCAGAACGAGGTGGTCCTCTGCCTTTAAATTAATTTACAAACTCGTAACCGATACAGAGGAAACTGTATAAATAAAGAATGTATACTCGCGGTCGCCTTGGTTCAGTGCTGAACTAGGACAACTACGTCTGCAGTTGCAAGAAACTGGAGTAAATTTTCTCGACTACTGCCCCGAACGTTCTACAATATTAATATTCCAGCCGACTTTTTTTTTTTGGTCAGAAGTGTTGAATTCAGAATCCACCATTTTGAACTATGCGGGGGTTGTAGGAATTTAGGGATTCTATTTTTTGTAAGTATTCCCACAGTAACTTTTTTTGTGGGAGAAAAACTGGACATCGATGGCCGAACCCTTCAACCTTAAACAAAGCCAGCCGAACAAGATGGGACATACCGGTGTTAAAGGCAGTGTGTCAACTCGTATCGTGGGCTGAAAGCACCAATAGAATCTAGACCTCCTCGTCACGCTAATTCCAAAGATGTACGCCAAAGCTCATAAAAATGACGAAAACCCGTTTTCAGAGGGTCCGAAAGTGAAGTTCACGGACCACTTGGGCGGAGCGGTCCGTGACTGTGCTGGCTGCCCGCCACGTCTGCAGCGTTGGACAACACGCCTAGACGTGTTCGATCGGTGAGATCACCGGCTTCAGGCGTCCACTCGGATCGACAAACTGTTACAAACCCCGTTCCGAAAAACGTTTAAGAGTAGGGTTTAGGGACCTTTGTGTAACATTTTAGGTAAACCGTTGGATTCAGCGTGTCGAGGAGATTCAGAATCTGGTAAAGGCTTGGACACGAAACGAGGTGACACCAGGGATGAGCGGATACAAGATTTTCTGCAACCCGGATAACGGTGCGGATAACGGATAGGCCAAAAATGACCGGATAACGGATACCGGATAACGGATAACGGATAAGTGATTCAGATGCTAAAAAAACACCACGTCTTATGTTGTTGCAAAATCGATGTCGGATTTTTGAACCACGAGCTTAGGAATAATGTTTTGAAGTAGAGAATGATGTTTCCATCGCAGTTCTAGTAGATATTCAAAAGCTCGTCTTCTTCTCTTTCAGTCCTTTCTTTCTCATTTCTAGGATCCACCTTCCTTGGCTTTTTCAAAGGTGAATCGAAATGTAGTCGTTTGCAAAAATAGTCTCGAAATGAAACTCAAATTGAAACATGGGTTGAAACGCCGTAACAGCGTTGCAGCTAGAAAAGGGAATGTTACAAGTGTATGCTCAAGGGGACGTCAAACAAAGTCTTAGTCCAATATTAGTCCGAGTCAGTCAATTTTGGACATCTGTGTCTCAGAGTTACAGACTCAAATTGGATAACGTCAACACTCCTCTGAGGGCACTGGCGGAAGCTATCACGAGAAGGTCTGTACAGTATCTCAACGTGACCATAGAATTCAGATAATCACAAAACCAACCAGTCGGATGTATCTGTGAGAGGAAGGATGGAAATGAAAAAAAAATAAAAATACGTCGTTGAAAACACTTCTGCCGACTTTGCTGGCTCAGAAAAGTGTGATTTTTTTTACCTAACTTAACCAAACCTCAGCTGGAACATGATGAAGACGTCCGTGATGATTCAAATCACTACTTAACCAATGAAGCAAGTTTAGCATCTACCGCGGTATGGCAATTCAGAGCCGACTGTCAAAATCTGACATCGATTTTGCAACAACCTAATACAATATTATAAATAATAAACGTGAGATACAAAATGGATATTGGGGAAGGGAAGGCTGAAGCCTTGCTTTATTTAGCTTTTTTGGAGTTCTGATAAACCTTCTAGTACTAATTGACTTATATGAGCGCGTTGACTAAACGCTATCTTATCAATTCACTCAAAAATTGATAGAAACCGTAGAATTTGATGAATAATCGTTATGAACCTTGCGAGGAAGAGGCACCTCTCATCGGTGAGCTGCAAATTCACGAATTTCAACGTTATTATTTTCTAACATTAGCCAATCTTTTGATAATTGATGGTTCGAAGGTTGTTACCTGACTTCATTGGACGACCAAAGAACATGAGCAGGAGCATCTCTTTTTGGGCTGGTACATGTCTGTTTTATATTTTATGTGCCTTCTCCTACCTTGGTACAAGGCTGTAAATTAAAACGGGTTAGATCGAGCGATACTTCTTGGAATTAGGGCTATCTCCGTTGAAAACGTGCGAAATGAAGCTATTTTCGGCCTTATCCGGCGCCAAAAGCCCGGATAACGGTGCGGATAACGGATAGGCCAAAACCTACGGATAACGGATAACCGGATACGGACAATCCGCTCATCCCTGGGTGACACACTGCCTTTAATGCTATCTTAACAACAGCAGGAAGAAGAGGGATTAGGTTGTTAGACAGCTGAACGTGTTCAAACATTCTCAGGCATAATCCTCGTGGCTATACCCACAAATGTCAAAGGGAGCATGGTTAGTCACACGGATAACAGCACCCCGATTTCGTGAATATTTCGTGTGTTTCCGGCTATTTCAGTGATGGATTTGAGTTATAGATTGCTCACAGCCCAAAAATCCAGGAATCTCAAATACGGAGGTTTGAGCGGCTTTTGATAACATTTCTTGAAGCCTCCGAGGGGAAGGCCTGGGCACTGGATCCGCTGTGTATACTAGCGGCAGTGGCGGACTCATGGGGGGCGCCCCCCCCCCCCCCCGAGAAGGGGTCGCCAAATTTTTGAAAATACTCTACAATACAAATAAAATTCTTGCGTGAATTAATTTTCAATTGTTCATTTTTATTATTTTTAAAATAATTCTCATTAAATCCTCACTATTATAATCCATATTTTTATTAATTTTACTCTCTATCTCGGTCCTCAAAGCAGTGGAGACCCCACTTTTTTCTCACGTGACCCATTTTTTTCTCACGTCCCCCTCCCCTGGTTCCCGCCCACTTTCTGCCTCTGCCACTGTAAGAAGCCTGTCGTTAATTAGTGAAGTAAGCTAATAAGTGACAAATCTTTAAAATTTCCAGAAACGTTTCAGGAAAGCATTCTTTCCTTACGATGAAGAAGCAGGAGGACCATTGATTAGGGTGGAAAGTGGCTCTTGAAATGAGCTGCTGAACTGCTCTCTTCTCTTTGCTCGCTGCACCTCCTCAACCCAATACCTGCTTTGTAAGATCTTGCGCTCCGAACATGTAAAATGTCACCGGATATTATGCGAGATAAACAAGCTTCATACAGCATAGTAGAGCGTAATGCCAACAAATGGGCAGAATTTTCCACAAAAATCCTCACATGAAAGACTTTATGCGGGCACCTCAGATCATAAATAGCGAACTGGCGAGCGACCCAAGTAATTTCATCTCGGATGGGATCGCATTATTTTCACGTCGCATCAGACGAATATCACGACCCAAATACGAACAAGGTAGAGATATCCTGGCAACTTCACCATAACTGCTAAAGCGGCAAGCTCGAGATAGCATATGTTGTCGTATCAATATTATTTAAAGCAGGTAAAAATTTCAATAATATGAAAATATTTTGGAAAATTCAGTGCTTGCAGGCATATCCAAGCGTAAGGACTGCATAACACAAAATTAACTTATACTTTATACACACGTAAAATTGCAATCATCACATGAGTGCAGCTGTAGAAGTCACCGAGAAAGTGTACCATCACAGATGAGAATGAAGTTACGATGTACAACAAAGTTCCGCAAGAACTGCACCACCAAAAAGCAGTGCATAGAGTCATGGATCTAATTGTCAAGAACAAGCCATCGATGTTGCGTAGTCGTGAGTTTCGCGTCTCCGAGCGGCTCCCTCACTCGGATTTTCAGCGTCAGCAGGCCTCCGACGGCCTTCCGTCCTTCCTTTAGTGGAAGCGATTCTTCCAACAGAGCTTTCGACTCTAATTCTTCGAGCTTCCACTCGCATGTCCCCAGTAGCTTATCGCTTCTTAAGAAACTTCCCTTCTGGTAAACCTGAATAATAAACTTGAGGAACTCGTTCACAATAGAGGAAGTCAAATACCTCTACCTCAAGCTTAAGTGGAGCTCGTTTCAGCACCCTCGAAAGCTTGTGTCCTCTCGCTTTCCTGGAACCGATCTGTAGCACCACGAGTTCGTTGAACTCTGAAAAACTCAATCAGGACTTTGAGCGAAGACCATGCTGAGTATGAAAATACCCACTTAGGCGGGTAGCATGGATGAGCGCAGTACTACGTTTACAAAAAAAACTTTCTAGCAATAGATACAGTATTTATTCTCTCCTCCTACTCCACCCTCACCCTCTCGTCTATCGGATATGCCGATACGCGCAGCTGTCGGTACCGTAATGGCCTTGGTAGAGCTGTCACCTTACCAGATTTCCCGCATGCTCTAACTGAACTACGCCATTGGGCATCCTACCAATTGATGTGCCCTATGAACTGTTTCCTCAAAAAAAGTACTTCCTTTCAAATGAAAATTCTTTCCTGAAAATAAGTATGGAGAGTTCAAACTTGTGAAAATGGAAACTTCTAAATTGCTACCATTCCGCTCCGCAAGTGCCGTGAAATTTCAAGTGGATCAGCTGATAGGCGCTTCAGTGTGAGGCAAGGATTTTTGAAAGAGACTGTATCTGAACCCTGCCCTAAAAGAAGCTAGAGCGAAAAGAAATGATTAATAAGATATAAAGTAGAATGTCTGTGAGTGTGTGTGTGTATGTATGTATGTATGTATGTATGTATGTTCCTTATAGAAATCGCGGAGGGTGAACCGATCGGGACCAAACTTTGCATGCTCATTCCTCATGGGCCGGCGGAGGTTTTAGGCTACTTCATGCCAGGCATTATCGATTGATTTATCGATTTTATTGATTTTTCGCCACTTTTGCTCGGGGGCGGCGAGGACATGTCTAATGGGGTTTCTCAATGCGCTGAACACGAATATGATAACCGTTTTGCACGAAATATCGATTTATCGATTTTATTGATTTTTCGACATTTCTGCACGAGAGTCAGTAGGGACAGCTCTACTGGGGTTTGTCAGTGCGCTGAACACGAATATGATAACCATTTTGTGCAGAATATCGAATTATTGGTATGATTTTTCGCCATTTTCGTCCACGGGCCGGTGAAGATGTTTCTACTGGGATTTTCCATTGCGCCGTACACGAATATGACAACTATTCTCCATGGATATATCGACTCAGTAACTCTTTTGCTCTTTCTCCGCTTTTGGAAAGGGACGGGGTAGGAATATGTTCACTGGATCAATCGAAAAAGCTAAACCCTAAGTGCGAATATGGCAACTGCTTTCCATGAATTTGACACTGAAGTAACATTACTGACTTTTCGCCTACGGGTCGGTGGAAGACGGTTACATGGGCCTGCTTATAAGTTTGCCACCAAAATTATAGGCATCCGCAATGAATTTGTCGGCACTAGAAATTGTCCTCATAGGTGTGAAATTGCCGGGGTAGTAAAACACCCGAGCGAAGCCGGGTATGCCGTCTAGTGATTAATAAGATATTGAATCTGGAGTGCTTTTCATCTACTTCCTTGTGCTCGTGATCCACCATTGTATGCACTTATGTGCATAGGCACGATAACCTGAGGATTACATGAGATACGTTCCCCACCTGCGCTGCGGCGGCCGCGCGGGGCTAGAGCATAGACAGGAGGGTGGTGGGTGGAGGCAGTACAGGGACCCGTTAGTAATCAGAGACGCAGAGAGCGAGAGGACTCGCGGTGCGCGGCAAGCTCTGGCCGTGGCTGGGGAACGTATCTCGTGCAACCAACCTGAGACGCGTCTCAACCCACCTTCACTTACGGCTACGCCCCCGGGGGGAACCTTCACCCGCGAAGAAGAGGATAAGTTAGATCCGGGGCGCAGCCCCCGATTGCGAAAGGGTGCTAAAGACGCGCATTTTGTTGGGGAAAGAAAGAAATACATGGAATGCGCAGTTGTGGATTAAATTCTACGTACAAAACAGCGTTAGGAAACATGAAGCTCAGGAGTCGTCGGCGAACACGGGTTGAGAAAAACTGTTGAGAATATAGGCATGAGATTAGTTAGAATCTGGGCTTTGGCCTGGAATATCATCTTCAATTAAAAAAAGAAAGTGGTGCGCAGTTGTCGGACGGAATAATAATACTACGTTACACTAGATAGTATTGAAATGACAGAAATATAGCTAAAAATAACTGAGAAATCTCCTAAAACGTAAAAACCACGATATCTTCTTTAATTGGGAGAACTGAAAGTTGCGCAGGTGTCAGCTGAACTCAGAATGAAATTCTGAGCAGAATGATATATAATTCTTGGTAGTTTCGCTCACGCCCGACGGAGAATCCAGGGTGAGACAGATGCCCCGCCAGTCTCACCCTCGCGTCGGGCGCCCTCTCATATTGCGTGCTCTCTCGCTAACCCACCTGAGCTACACGGGGCATCTGTCTCAGGCGAGCTTTTTCAGCCCAGCATGAAAGGAAGTACCAAGTATTATATACGATTCTATTCGGAATCTCACGGGCTCGGCAGCTGGCAACTGCGCTACATCTGATTTCCTGAACTGAAAGAGATATTTTGCGGAAAAGCGTTTTTAAACACGGTCTGTTTTCTGGGCCGTCTTCAAATGAAAGCACTTGCTTTTATGACCCCTGTATGCGCAAGACTGTCGGTAATTTGATAGACAACTGCGCAACTCATCGTTTTCTGAAAATTGCCGAGAAATTTTAAAGGACGCAGATCCCCGGTCTAGATTTGAAAAAATTGATTTCTTCGTAGATTCTTGGTAGAAAATGTCGGCCTTGGGTCATTTTATAGAGAATTTCATGAAGAAGATCATTTACAACTGCGCAACACACAGCTTTATGAGATTACCGAAATACTTAGCGAAAATCAAGCTGAGACGCTACCACCGTTGAGCTGAGTGTGAGTCCCCGCACGAAAGCAGTGCAAATATCTGACATTTCTGATGTCTGACATGTTAAAGTGAGAATGTAGAGATTGTGAGCATACTCCGCCTCTGAACATGTGATCTTTTTCCCTTCTTCAGCAATACTAGAGCTGTTCTGGTGCGAAAAATCTCAAAAAAGGGCTTCACTATCTCGCATTCTGTACACTTCACTCGTTCCACCTTCCTCAACTTCATCGAAGTGGTTGGTGAACAACCTTCACTTTTCTGACCCAGACAACGTTCACTTTTCTGACCCCTGTCTCACCACTATCGTACCTAAATGCTCATGCCTGTACGTAAATAAATAAATAAATAATGCAAAACGCAATTACTTACAGCTCAGCCTTTTGAAATCGAAGGATTTCCGCCGATCACCCAGCGCATGAGGGTTCAATTCTTGGTGATTCCTAGTTTCGAACGCTATCCTCCTTAGTAGGCAATAAAACGCTGCATTTTTTACGAGAATTCATTCGCAGGAAGACTCGCTGGGCCGATTTTTCTAAATTATGTCTGAGGCTCCATAAGCCGACCTCGGCATGTATAGGAAGTAATCAAGGTGGTAACCAAGAAATGGAGAACAGTTGATTGAACACTACTTCGTCTTTCGGCGACATTACGGCTCCACGTGCCTGTACTGCAATATTTCGCACATTTTGAATGCCTCACCCGTATAGTTTGGTTATTGCAGCAAAAGTATGTCGTAATCATGTCAAGTACCACTGAAGAAAGTTCCAATAGCACCGTGGAATCCCATCACACCTACGTCGAGACCTCGGAGACTACTTTTGCATTATTTACCTAATCTCTGGAAACAAACCTGGACTCTGAGTTCCGGAAACATATTTAGTCTTCCCACATTGATTTGCATCATTTGGATAAGGAAACACATATTTCACAAATAGGTTGGCGTCTGATGGTTCGTATCCGGAAGGAAGTGGAACATCTCTGGAAAGAAAGAGGATTCTGAAGGTTCGAGAACATAACAAGCGTATATTGACGCCAACGAGATTCATAGACATCCTCACCGACACCGAATAATTGAAAGTTCTAATACATCTTCAGCGAGGTCAGGAAAGAGATCAGCAGATGGAATGTGTCGCATTTCATAATGAAACCTTGAAAGAACTTTCGAAAGCATTGCCTTCAGGACGAAAAAAAGCTATAAAATATCCAACTTGGGCAAATTTAAACCCTGTTTTGCCACTTCGCGAACGAGTAATAGGTCCTGTTTGGCTGCTTTAGCCCATTCCTCGAAAAGCTTTACCTGAAACAAGTAGATGTCAACCTACTCCAATTCGTTGAACAGTGTTAGGTGATGAAAAGCTCTTGAACTGAAACTTAGAGGGCTTGGAATGCTCCAGCTTTGAAAGAGATAGTAATGCCGCAAAAAAACTCAAAAGCAAATTTAAGCACGTTCTAACTTGTTAGATGTGCTATATGAAACCCCCACTGCAAGCAAAACTTACTCTCTCACCAGTCGACTGAAATGCAATGGAACATAAACAAGAAAGAGGACACTTCAGAGATGGTAACTATAGCAGTGGCACTGCCACGATGTCGCAGAGTTCACCCGACAGCCAGATTATTCTTTCTAGGATAGGAGTGACACCAAACTGGGTAAAACATCTAATTTCCGATGAATTTTCTTAGACGGTGCATAACGTACATTTTAGGCAACAATCATATGTTTTGGCATAGAATGTCTCGCTAGCGGAAAAAAAACTGACTCACTTTGCCGACATCCCCTAGTCGAGTAAACCGCATGCGACTATTTTCAGCCAGTTGCACCTGCTCAATCAGTGCCTTCTCCATCATCGATAACGCTTCGCCACGACCTGAAAATTTCAATCGGAGCACTATTGAAAACAAAATGTTATCATTGTAACTTGTGTGGCATTCCTAACCTTGATTAAACTCGTATTTATCCGTTTTACCCTCCTAAGGATCTCCAATTCATGAAACGTTATGAAGGAAACGCAAGGATTAGGTTTTTGGAGGAAAAACTAACACAGTTTCCAATGTTGTGAACCAATTTTGCATGTCCTCCTCAGCCTCAACGCATACCTTCAATTCCAGTCGTACTTGTCGCCGATGGAACAATTTTTGGTTGAAGAGTTGTGTGTGATGTAGTCGCCTGGGGAGGGATCGGAGTAGATTTGATTGAAACAGGCAAACCGGCCCTAGCAGCAGCGATCATTTTATCGAATCCCTAGAATCATAATTGTAACTTCAAACTGAACCCAAATTTTGACCAAATCTTGACGCTGCACACCGCGAGTATAACATTTCGAAATGTTACGCTAAACATGGATGTATAACCTTATTCGGCATCCATCAACTATTTGAAAAACATCATTTTCAAAGAGAAAGTGAAAGGCGAACTAAAACTGTAACTACCTTAGATTCCAACAGGTATTTCTTCGCCAAATCCATATTTCCCCTCGCTTTTGCTTGCATCGCAGCATGTCTGAACTCGTTCTGACGCTCAATGAGAAATTCTAGTTGAGTAGAATTTCTAGATTTTCCAGGCTGTCCAGAAGGAGCCAGAGGGCCAACAGCAGGTGGAGGGCGTACTGAAAATACATAGAAAATAGTGCTTGCTGAGAATTGGAAGTCTGAACAGGTGGACTACTGTAGACAAAACCGTACCGCCAGGAGCTGGCCCCTTTGGAGCAGTTGCAGGTTTTTGCGGCGGTAATGGCGGCATATCGGGAAGAGAAGGAAGATCGGCGACTGCCACAGGGCGGCCCGCCTTTGCATCGCGAATCGCAGCCGCATACTGTTCTACCATTCTGGTGTTCATCCTTTGAAAACAATGTATTCAATAAAACCTGAAAATTTCAGAAAATGTGATCATGTAACGCAGACCTGGCCTTTCTATCGTTCCCTTCTTGCTTGGCCTTCTGCGCAAGTGCTTGGAACCGTTCCATTCTACTTTGAAGTCCACCCACAAAGGTAGTGGGTTTAGGTTGTTCGACAGGTGCCGCTGGTGCCTTACGGTAGGGAGGAGGTGAAGGAGGTACTTCTGACATGTCTAGTTCGTCGACGCTGGCAGAGTCGAGGGCGGCCAATGCCTTAAAAGACAGCATTTAGCCCGAGAGTGGGTGGAGCTAGATGTAACACCGGACCAGTACATTTTTAATTCAGAGTACATGACAGTGTGCACCGCAACTTGACCAAAGGGTACTAACCCCATCATAATTTTACTGTCAGGATTTATTATTACTTTTATTACTTTCACTTCATTACACAAAGCAGAAATGTGGAAAGCGGTTTTCTTCCAAAAAAAATGGAAGTTGACCGTGTGCGCGTTTCATGCACAGGAAATTCCAACGCTCCGGACCCGCCTGCAGCACCATATCATCGATATAAAGTATGAAAGTCAATGCCAGTGGGATGTGCGGATGCGCAGACAAACAGACTGCCACAACGCAGATGATGCCACGCGGCGAGCGAATTCGGATTAATGGAGCCTCCTACATCAGTAACAGCTCGGTACAAAATATTATAAACACAAAAATATGAGGCTTTCTACCTGGTCAAATCAAGTTTATCAGAAAAAAACACGCTGAGATATATGCGCACACATTGAAGGCAACAGTCTATTATCCCGGAAAGAACATACCTGGTCGAACATCTTCGCTGTCTCAACGTATTTCTTCGCTGCAGCCTTGTCCATTGCAGCGACAGCGGCCTGATACGCATTAAATTTTAGGGCTAGATAACAGAGATTCACAATCCAATGGGCTCACCTTTCCATTTGCGACATAGGCGTCCCTTCTTCTTTTCAGAACTGTCAGAATTTGTTGCTTTTTCGTTTCAGTGCTGTCCTTCTATAAATATGGCATCAGCTACATTCAAACCCTCAACTATGTATGTATGTAGATGCGCAAACCTGAGGCTCAGCTGGTAGAGATGCTGATGAGGAACGTTCAGGAAGGGGTGGTGGCTGTAGTCCTGGATCTGAAGCAGCCGCAGGCGTTGAAGAAGTTCGCTTAGGAACTGGTGGCGGCTGCAGAGATGAGGCAGATGGAACAGCAGGCTGCAAAAACGAAAATACGTCGAAATCAGGACCATAGTGCGTCAGTGTTACGAATTATGAGGAAGTTTACTTAATACTTACAGGAGCACTGCCAGATGTCTGAGTGAATGAAGGTGGAGCAGGAGGAATTTCCGACTCGTCAATGACTCCACCACGTTCTGCCTTCGAAATTAATTCCTTCAGCTTATCCACACATCGCTGATGCCTTGAAAATAACAAAAATGCAGGTGCCAACGGCAGAACCAGAACCTCATTGAAGGCACCTTCTCTGTTTCGCCGAGTTTCCTTCGCTACTACTAGCGACAAGCATTTTTTGGTAGACAGCTTGTAATCCTCGAAGCCTGGACACCATAGCTTCATCCACTCTCATAACTGGCGCTGCCGAAGAAGCTGGCACTGCAGATGAGGCCGCTGCAGTCTCGCTGCCGATGAGACCAGATAGCTCTTCCTAACAAAGTGATAGTGTATGTCAGGAAGAACTATAGCTGACAATAAAACAGTGGACTAGTCTGTGAATATTTCATGCAATTGCAGCCTCGCTTTTAGCTAGGTGAATGAGAATTGTAAGCACAATAATTAAATTTTAATAATTAAATAATTAAATAATAACACAATAATTAAATTTTTTCCAATAATTAATCCTCACGTGCTTTCGACAAGGTTTCTATCGATCTTCAAAATACAATCAAACGAGTGCTAGGCAAGATATTGAATAGGAGAAACGTGAAGCGTTTCATGCAGACGTACCCCACTGTTCCAACCTACTATGCTTTGGTCAAAACGCACAAAATTCCTGTAGAGGTAGATTCGCAATGTATGGATGAAAAAGGAATCAAAGTAAGGCCAATCATATCATCATGTGGCGGTCCATCAGATCGAATAAGCTGGTTTCTCGTCAAAGTACTGTCACCGCTCCTACAACATGTAGCAGCACATATAACCAATGTAGAAGAATTCATATCTGCCCTGAACCGTTGCGAGCTCCCTAACAGTGCATGCTACGCAAGTTTCGATGCAGTCTCGCTATATACAAACGTCAACAACGATGAGGCAGTTCACGCCATATTGGAACTTCTAAGCAGACACCAAAACGAAGTTCACACTTTCGGACTAAAGGATGATGACCTTCGAGAACTTCTAGTAGCTACGTTAGCATGCAACATCTTCCAATTCGATGGAGAGTTCTATGCACAGAAACGTGGTCTCGCCATGGGTTTGAGGATTTCACCGTTGCTGGCCATCGTCTATCTGGATCGAATTGAAAGAAAGTCGCTCATCTCCGGAATTCTGTTTTATAAGCGATACGTAGACGATGTGTTTGTCATAAGCTCTAGCGATGAGGAGTTACACATCATGCTTGAAAACCTAAACACGTGTGACCCGAACATTAAATTCACAACGGAACTACCTGACAAAAACGGTTATCTCTCTTTCCTAAACACGAAAGTCCGAATAAACGAAGGCAGAAAACAATTTCTGTGGCACAAGAAAGCTCACTCGGAAAGCGTACTACTACACTCTAGGAGTGCGCATCCTATATACATGAAAGTCAATATGGTGCGGAATATCGTTATTACCAAGAAGAGGACTTGCAGCGAAGAATCAGAAGAAGTGGAAGATTCAATAAAACGAATACTAAGAGACAATGGTTACACGACCTCGGAGGCAAGATCCTGGCGCCCCCATTCCGTTGCAGGAGGCATACCACTTGTGTTACCTTTTGTAAACGAACAGTGTGCGAGGGACGTCAACCGAATAGTGCGATCGTCAGGTCTCCCAATAAAACTAATTTTTCGACCGCCACCTAATCTGAAGAACTTGCTTGCATCTTCGCGGATCTACGAAGAAAAATGTGGCCGGAGCAGTTGCACATATTGCACAGAAAGAAAATATGTCAACTGCAAACAGTGTACATGGTAACATGCGAAGGATGTGGTGAAAGGTATAGGAAACTCCAAACATACGTAGACAAGAGTCGAGATCGCTGCGCGGCTCTTCTGGGCAGAGACGCAGGCGCACACTATGCTGAGCTTCCGTGACTCTGCCCAAGAGAGCCGCGCCGCGGTCTTAACTCTTGACTGCGTCCGTTTGGAGTTCTCTGTATGTTGGAGAGACAGCACGACCTCTCCACAAACGGATCGATGAACATCTACGAGCATTGCGGAATCCTGCTTCCTACCCAAACAGCAGCTTTTCGCATCACCGAACCCTCCGCCACACACGAGAAGACCCGCCTGGAGTTAGAGTTATAGTGCTGCACCGCTCACTAAGAAGTCCCTTGGAAAGGAAGCTACTTGAGGCTTTGGAGATAAAGCGACTCACGCCCGAGATAAACAATAGAGATGAGCTTTTAGGTACTCTTAGGCTTATCACGTAGAGCGGTCGTGATTGTGACCATATCACGCAGAGCGGTCGTGATTGTGACCATGTTATTGATGTCCCGGTCTCTGTAACTCTCATTGTTCTACTGACTTATCGTTGAGCTGTTTGTCCTTCTGCTCACTCAGCCTGGTTAGTCTAGTCACTCTACCCCATTCTTAACATCATCGTATGAGTGTTAGTAGATATGTTGATTTGTACTGATTTATATTGTAGGCCTGAGGACGGTGTTATAGCACCGAAAGCTTGCCAATAAAAGCGTCAAACAGGAGTCTACACAACCACAACACAAGAAAGCTACCATACTAGATGAGGCTCCGAGATAGCACCATCCTACAATAATTACAGATGTATGAACTATCTTCTAATGATTAAGATATTACTTGACCAAATACAGACGAAAGCAGTGCAGGTCTGATTTTCTTTGGAACTTGAACTGTAATTACTGTGTGCTGCTATGCTTTCGTTTCAACTCCTAGAAAACCATATCTAGTCTAATCCTGATCCCAAATGAAGTCCACAATCTTTCGAATAAGACAGTCTCGCGTGCTCATAAGATCTGATGTGCGATGCGGGCATGGCAATCTTTACATGAGGTGCGCCGTGCAGCTCACAGCCGTCTTGGCCCATCGCTCTTCATGACTACCACCTTGTGGGAGTAAATCACTCTTACAAAGCATCGGAGCAGCAAAGCACACCCATGTCTTTAAAGTTTTCACCGTTTGCAACAGGACCATTTCTGGAAGAAAGTAGCCTGACTCAAACGCGACGATAGTTGAGTATACGCCCATATTGCCTCTCGTTCTCTTCACCTCTCCCTCTTCAAATTGTGCGCACTCTCCCACTTTTTTCACCACTGGTAAGTAGAAATAAAACTTTGACTCAATAATAGCTATACAGAATCTAATCTATCTATTCACCTCCAACGAGTCTCCTATGCTTAACTAAGACATATTCAGATTTCGTGCTGACGAACCCTCGATTGAGATAAGATAGCAAAATCCCTAATGCTTACAAACAAATGCTGTTAAATTTGAAATTTTCACTAGTCCTATGTAATGGTAACAGACCAGGAGATCAGGATCGTTTTCCAGTGCACTTTCGTCCACTTCAACGTCGTCCGCAAGAGCAGCAGCAAGGGTCGCTGGATCCACCTCTGTAAAAAGTGCTTATACATCATCCTCTTCGTTTTCAAAAATGAAGCACTACCGAGGGCTGCGCTGCTCCTTGATTTAGGAGGAGGAGGCGCAGAACGTGCAGCAACGGGAGGAGGTGCGCTTCGCCTAAAAGCCTAGCTAGGTCATGAATTGCGATAAGAATTCTAAAAATATATAGAGCAGAATGATAACCTTTGTTTTGCCTCCTCTTCCTGTTGTAGTGCTAATAATTCAGCAAGCAGCTCTTCATCTTCCTCAACATTGCCGCCATAAACAGCACGCTCCATTTCAGAAAAATCCATAGCTGCTACTACCTACATGTGCTTCATAAACCAGAAACCTATGGCAAAAAAGCCAGAAATACAGGATGACAAGACCTTTTCCATGTAAAGACTAAAAGTTGCATAAATTATTTATTCAAGAGGAAATACACATATTCTGTAAGCACAATACGATATACCTGTAACATCATATAATATGCTTTACATGGCAATATTGGCACAATAATTTTCTTCTAAAAAATATTTCATCAGTGGTTGCGAGGTCGATTGAGCAGTCGCACGGCTCCACTTGCAGGGTCCATCTCGATTTCGATACCCAATTCTTTAAGGAGTTTCTGACGATCAATTACTCCTGTTGGTTTCTGAAAACGAGTTTTTGAGATCGATGCCCATGTCCTACGTAGACAACACCGCCGCAAGGATCAGGTTCGCACTGGCACCAAACTGTCATCTGCGCTCCAAGACTTACGAAAAGAATCAGACCAAGAGATTAATTTCCTTGCGCAGCAGACGTGATCAAAAACTTGAGAATAGAATTAGTGTTCAAAAAACTGTTCTTCACTATAAAGAATCCATACAAACAACTTCAAAAAACACAGAAGCCCTCCAAAAGTGTATATAACGCACAAGTTGTCACAATTTCCTCAAGTTGTCACAATTTCCTTCCTCCTCTCGAAATAAACTCTCAGCGATCAATTCAAACTCAGGTTCAGAAAAAAGAAAATCCAAGCAAGATGAACGATTTACCTGATCCATTTCAAGAATGATCCGCTGGTTTTCCGGACAGCCAAGACATAAAAACCGCAATGCTGCTATCGACCATTGCACCTAAATAAGCCTATGAATGCAATGAAAGATATCAGTGTAGAAATATCTGGACATAGGACACATCTCCAACGAAAGAAAAGTTGTAGCCAACAGGAGCACGAATTTTATTATTTAGAACTTTATTATTGGATGCCCGAGCAACCGCTGATTCCTAACACTTCCACGCCAATAACGTCAAATAATAAATTAAGAATTAAGGATTGAGAATGGCGAATGAGTTGCTGCTTGATTGAGAAGGAATTTATTTAGCTTCTTTCTTGTTCATGTGAGATTTGCCCAAAGAGGTTCCTATCTAATGCATAGAGAGAAGAATAGGAAATGGATTAGGATACCCACAACTGAAAGCCGTGAATGTGAATTATCTTGAGCATATGTGAAAGAAGTAGTAATTACGACAGTAAGTGGAAATTACAATAATGAACTCACTATAAAGGGGCGGTCGTTCTCAGTGAGCCTTGCACAACGAAGAATAGCTAAAACTGCTCCTTTGGAACCAGCCGCTATTCGAAGCGACGGCCTCTCGCAGCAGAGGTTACCTGTAACACTTTAAACGTTGAACTCCTGGAAATTCAATATGTGGAAGAAAAGGAAACTTGAACGATCCATCTAGAAAACGTTAAAGACAGTATATCACACATTTCATATATGTTACAAAAAAAAATCTTTCGGAATAAAAATCTTAAACATTACCGGTATAAAACCACCAAAGGCTTGTAGTAGTTTGAAATACACACAACACACATACAAAACTACGTACCAATAGCTCGAACGGCAGCGCACTTGAGTGTGGCCCTAACTTCCATTGGTGAGTCACGCACGGCAGCTGATAGGGCGGTCAACCGAGGACAGTCGCGAATTCGAGCACAACGGACATCTGGCATTTTCTGTGGCCTGTCTGGATGGGTTTGCACCTTTCCATCTGCTTGTTCTTCGTTCTCATCCAACCACTGTGCATCAAGGACCTGAAAGCAATTTCTATGGCTTTTTATAAGCGTGAACTCGCTACTCCTAATATGTAGTAAAATTACAAACGCACGTACGGATTCCAGAATATCCACAATTATCTCTACGGCCACAGGTCGATCCAGTAATGGAGTCGAAAATTCTGACTCCCTCAAAGCTGCAGAGGCTAAAACGGATGAGTATTGCGCTGATGAGTTGGAAAGTTGGAAAGTAATTCCTACCAAGAATTTCAATGCAATATGCGCTCTGTTCAACGTACGCTAGCCGCCGTTCGCGAGCAATTCCTTCACCAAAATCATGCAGAATTCGCTCTAAGAGATCAACGCAAAATGATATATTGTTGACGTGGACCTGAACAAGATTTGCCACAAGGAAATCAAGGAAAGTGAGGATAGCCAAGCCCTGTAACCGGAGAGTCAGTCAGTGGTATGAGAATTGAACACAGGTTAACCTTTTTTTCGATAAAATCATGCTGACACGAAGATCTATCATAGATAAACATTGTGTGCATGAACTGTCTTTCAAAAAAAGATAAAGAAAGCATACTGCTCCACTGCTGCAAGGAAGAATTAATCAAAAATACTACAATAGAACAAATAAGAAATTTTCTCTCGATGAAACATATCATGAAGCGTAAGATTCTAAATAATATCGGGCAAATTGAGATACCCAGTATAAATCTCAAGTCCCAAAACTTTAGTTACCTTAGTTATCGCCTCAGCGTGACTCGAATCCATGAGTACTTCAGTAATGTGAAGAAGCGCTGTGAACTCGTCACTCGATAAATCGGCGAAACAGCTAGAAAGGAAACCAAAGTCCTGAAATTGCTAACTCTCCAAGCAAAGCTGTGTTCACTAATGGGCACAGCAAATGGGAATCTTCGCTTATCATCCTAAAGGGGTGAGCTACAGAAAAGAATCCCACCTCTTCCAAATGAATGGACACTAACGCTGATAACCAAGATCTGTCAGAATCGCTCACATCCTGAGATTCCCAAAGCACTGCTAACTCTCCAAGCAAAGCTGTGTAAGAATCTTCCAGACTACATACTGCAAAAGAAAGAACTGAACCAAAAACTTTGTTGCCAAAAATGACGGGCGTTAAGGTGAGTACGGCTTGCCTAGCGAAACAAAAAGCTGGCATTCAACATCATTAGAACAATTTGTGGTGTTCGTGTAGCTTCATGCTTTGCCACCGCACTTAACATTTGACGAATCGCAGCGCAATCGCACAAGGACAATGCAACGTACCAATACGCATTGATCTGCTGAGAGCAACAAGAGTAGCAAACGTCTCGGTACGGAGTTCAGGAACACGCAGAAGTGCGCGAAACAGCTCTAGGCAGTCTGGAGAGACGCTTTCCGCGAATCTTAAATGAAAGCAGATACTAAAACGTACTAGTTGAATTCGCAACAGTAGGGGATTGTACCTTTTGCTACGATTGACAGCGTTGACGACAGTGCGCAACGCGAGGCGTGCTCGTCGAATGTCTGCACCACCAGTGTCTTCATCGCCTCTCCCTTCCAGGGAAACATTGAGTAGACCCAGTAAAGAAGCTTTCAAATCCTGAAAGCTAACATTTCATCCACCGCAGGATTTGATCAATTGTATCTAAACATTAAGGAATAGCCAGATATAGAGTAGCGAATTCTGATCAGCTGTTCTGCTCCAAACTTGCGGCTATTTGCTTCGAAAGCGAGAACAGCCAAGTATCAGTGCATTCTGCATGCACTTCTTGCCCATCCAAGTAAGGCACGCTTCCCTCATTCATTTTCCTACTCTGCCTCCCCAACTGAGATCTTCCCAGACGAAACTACCCACACTCAATATACTGGTTTTTCAACTGGATCCTCACTACCATATTCGATACACCCTTTGCTAAACTGAATCCTCAAACACCCTTATTTTCTTCCGCATAAAACACATCACAGGCACCACTTTTTTTCGCACACATTTGACGGCCTGACCACCATCCCCCCCCCATTCTTTCCGGTGTAAGTAGATTAGTACCAAAGCATTATGTGGGAAGCGCTGACTTAATACATCACTTCGTGTCCGCAAGTCACTGCATAGGGCACTCGAATGTCTCTGCGATTCTATGATGAAGTCGACCGAGTGTCGCATCCCAAAAAGTGATTGATTAACGCTGATTACTATTAAGCACTTTATCTCTCATCCTTGACGAATATGCTCATTTGAGTGGATGTTTTTTCAGCACCAAAACCCCGAGAGTATACAATCACACATGTCATGGGAATATGATCTTCAACACCAGTCTTTACCAAAATCTTTGCTAACCACTCAGATACAGATCCAACTTATGTCCCAGATATTTATCAAATCTACTATGTGATCTACAACAGAAACTTTCGCCCTCACTTCCTTTGAATCCCTCCTCGTTTGTTAAGGAAACATCCAGACCGGAGCTTGGGGGATCTTTACGTCTCGTGTCTCCTGTTCATAGCCGATATACCGTCCATATTCTTAACTGGCTAGGCACTTGTACAGGGCTAGGATTCATGAAATTCTAACCAAGCAAACCAGCAGTGGTTAGCGTGAATGGTTATCCAATAGACTACGCATAGCCAGGAGACCCAGGATGTGAAAGTTGGTTCGCTAGCGCGGTTTCGCTTTCGCTAAGCTAGATCTTCATGAAGCCTGGCGAATGAGCGACTATACCTTCAATACTACAACAATATGCTCAGTACGGGGTAAAGTTATAAAGTAAAAAGAAAACCATTAACAACAATGAAGATATGGAGGAACTACTAGTGTATGTTCAACTTTGAAAGGCGTACGAACCTGTACCCCTTCAAAAGCTTCAACCGAATGATCGTCCGTAGCGCAGAAGCGACATGCTTTCGATAGATCCTCCGTGGACGCTTCACTAGGGCAGGTAAAAACCCGCTCCACAGCAGTATATAGCTCAGATGTATCCAGCATCAAGAGAGCCCGCCTAAAACTTCTTCACGCTCTATGGTTTCGTCTAATGATGCTTCGGACGATGGAAATTCTCAACATTGAGGTAATCATGCTCCAAATACAAGCATTTACAGAACGCAGTCTTAGGAATGAAACTTTTTTTCAGACACAATACCGGTATTATATACCGCATTCATCAGTGCGAACTACAAGTCACATCCTACTGAAACAAATACATCGGCACAACAACAAAGTATGGCGCTACAGAGAAAAACTAAGCGGAACTAAAACTTATATGAGCACCTATACGAACTAGGATCTATGAAAGCAATATGACCGGACTAGTTACAAGCAAGAGAATAGAACCAAAAGAAATAAATCATCTATTCATCAGTGACTCGATAGAACCGAAGAAGAGAGTCAAAATCTCGGCCTGGAACGATCTTGTCAAGCACATTGACGTTCCTGATCTGTCCCGCTTGCGCTTCCTGAACGAAGTAAAAGAAAATCGAATATGATGAAAATATGAAACAGCGTATTTTCAACGTACCATAATGAATTTAGTTATATGCTTTTCACTCAATTCTTCTAGCAAAAGCTGCAGAGCAAGACGATTTCCACGAGTCATAGAAATAAGAGCAGGGAGAAATAAAATTCTCAATGATGGTCGTGTTAGATAGAAAACTGGTAGCGATGCTACAACGGAGAGTAGTGAGCGCTGACCACCAAGAACGCAGGAGACCTGAAAGAATCGAGAATGCTTTCAAATAATTATAGGTAGCACCAGTTGTCTAGAACAGCTAGCACGCAATACATCACAAACAACACGGTTACAGTGTGCTTCACCGATGGACATAGTTGGGAAGATATTGGAGAACGAGAGAACGAGAGAAATAGTGCCATTTTCGGAAAGGGTGGGAGAATGCAGATCATAGGCACAAATACTCAAATACTGTCGTTTTTCGAGCGAACCATAGCATTTGACAGAGAGCGGGAGGGTACGTAATTCGGAAGCAGTGATAACACCACTGATTGTTGTTTCAAAATAAGCAGAGAAATATAAAGAGTGAAAATTTGGAAGCAAAGACAATTCTATATGCAAAAACGCCATAAAACACTTGGAAAAGAACATCAGAAAGTCAGATACAGGATGATTCCAGTGAATAGATTCTGCGCAGTGTGGCTAAACGAGGAGATTGCGAAAGGTAATTGCGGTGAAACACAAAATAATGAGCTACATTTGTATTGATATCGGAAATCATCCCTACCTGGTGATACAGACTAAATGATGCGTATTGTGAAGTCAGCTCAAGAGCAGTTAATTGCAGCGAAGAGGTTACTCCGGGCGTTGATGACCCACTTTCCTTGTCTATACTTCGTATTATGTGACCAAGAAGAAGTAAGATCCGAGCACTCATCTCCGGAGATTCCAACAGCACCTGAACGCAAAAAATGTCTCAGTGTCAACATTTCCTAGTAGTAATGTGATGCAGAGTTTAAACTGGGAGTAAGCAACTATTAAGCATCGATCTCACTTTCCAGCCACTAGCATCCTTGCTCAAACGGGCACACATCCGAATGGCAGCTTCAGCTAATTGCTCGGGATTGCAGGAGTCTTGCTTGGTCGCGTCAACCGATGAGGATGGCTGGGAACGTACTGCAGACACCGCAGCTTTCAAAAGAAGATCACAGAACGCCGAAGCCACAGTAACACTGAAACTCAGGTGGAGGAAAATTCAACCACATACAATGACAAATACGGCAACGAAAAGTGAACGTACGTGTCCTCGCTGACAATGCAGGCGAATTCCTGATGAATCGAATTAAGCTTTTCGAAAGGCTGCAGCGACATTATCGGAGTGAGAACACTTTTGAGAATGTGTGGAAATCGACATGCCAGTAAATAGCTGCAAGCATAGACATTTTCTTGATGCCCATTTTTCTTTTTGTGAGATATGTACTCCATATGGAGGCAAGTGAATAATAGACACTATGTTAGCAAACAATATGGCGTCAAACAACACATAGTGCTCCAAACGAGAATTTAGACCATTACTGCTTATGCGCAACTAATCGGCCTCACTCTTCGCAGTGACAATCTGTTCAAGCGTAAACAGTTTGGCCGCACCACAGAATTACCAACGAGATCCAACAACTATGCTGTAATCTAACTACCGGCCCATTTAAACTGTATTTTCATAACAGAGCAAAGTTTTTAGCACCCTACAACTATACATTGCATCACTTCTCAACAATCTGAAGAATCACACACGGATTACTCAATCGTGTTCCATATTAAATTATTGAAAAACATGTGAGTACACGAGTCTAAGTCGTTCACACAGAGAGTACGATATTTTAAAGCAAGAATTACTTCAAATTTCAAAATTGAACCAGAGGTTGCAAACGCATAAGTATGGACAAGCACCTGGATAACATGCTTATGCGGACATCCAACTCATGATCATCCACCTTCAAAACCTTCCACCCTGACGCGTTCCTGGCACAACAAATAGTCGCCAGTAAAACATCAAAAAGACACAGCAGCTGATCTGAGTCACGATCACAACTCTAAATAAAGGGAATGATCCAGAACATCCTTCAGAGAACAGGGAAGAAGTACTACCTTCAAAAGCAGGACGATGTTATCAATTAGTTCCACAACCATGTGCGTGAATAAAATGGAACGGCAAAATGATGGAGCAGAGCATAGTCGGCAGACAAATGCGGATACTTTTTGAAGAAGTCTACAATACATTTACATTGAAAACTCTCTACATATACTAAACGATGAATGAAATGCTAGTTTTCACCTGACACTAGCTCCTGTCGTTGTCCACTTTATCAGAAAACTAAGAAGGTCAGGAAGCACAGAAGAATTATTAAAATATTGACAGACGTTGGCCGTGAACCAGTCCTTAAATGACAAACAGAAGTGAGATCACAGTTCCTTGTCCAAAAGTGGTAACTAAATGTGGAAGTTCATCAAACCTGAGACTGAGCTTCTCGATAGCATTCGTTCAACGACCGGTCCAACATTTGCAGGGTTGAATCATCAAGCCTATTCAATTTCTGCTGACACTTTGCGACCACATTTGTCAGGTCCCGGAGACACCTAGCCTGGCGGCCAGGAGATGGTGGCGTTTCAGTCAGCTCCGCGATTTTCTTATTCCTATGCCAAGAATTCCACATGAGAAAAAGAAAAGAGAAACTTCGAGCTAACAATCTCACCTAGCTGCTAGTCTTTGCTTCACCTTTGTTCTTTTCTTTCGCCAAGCAGAATCGTCTTCTCCACTCTCGTCACCACATTCAGAAGTAGGAGCTTGACTCAAGGCACAGAACTCCCTTTCCTGGAGAGATCAGCACAATAATGGTGTAGAAGCGCCGAGGATCATATCAGAAAATCTCACAAGATCATCAGTTGACACCTGCAGCAGATCAATGTTGACTTTTGAGAGGTGAGCCTGGGACATCACGTGAGCGACAGCCTCTAGTTCCGTTGACAACTGGGAATAAAAAGTTTTAATTTATAATCAGGAAGACCCCAAAGATAAAAAAAAGTTCAGAATAGAATGAATGATGTGAAAAGACGGTAATGCACAGTGTGGGCTGGTCTGTACTCGACAAATTAGGGTTTCTAACCCTCCGAAACGATAAGATAAGGCAGAAGAACTAATTTTACCCTAAATTTCATCTACAGAGAGAAAGATTTCCTATTTTGCACCGATAGAGCTAAGTATCTAGGTTACCTTGTTTGAGCATTGACTGCAGCTGAAAGTCGTTCCAGGAGAATCAGAAGGCCAATGACAGCTGTCAACAAAAGACCACGTCCATCTACAACCAGACGGTGGTCGTGGGGATGAGAACTCCTGTGCACGAACGCGCACCTCTTCCAAAGTCTGTTCATGACGTCGAGATGATGACTCAATCTAGAAAAACCTCAGGCTCCTAAGTGAAGCTGCGTTAGTACCAAGCCACTCACCTTCTCTTGGATGCGCTTCCTACGAGATTCGTTCTCCTCAGCATCAGCAATACGGAGCTCATTTAGTTTCTCCTGCTGTTGTTTGCGTCTTTCATTACGTAGCCTTTCCTGTTCGTTTCTTTGAGCAGCGATTTGAGCATGTCGGGCTTCCTTTTTCTCAGCAATTTCTTGCAGACGTGCGATTCGTTCCTAAAATTACATGCTTCTACAAAACTGCACAAAACTGGTGACTGGTAATGCAAAAGAAGTGAAATTAGAATAGTCACAGCAGACATTTAGGATGAAATCGTGGCGAGACAATTCCAAGCAAAGACTGGGGCAACCTACCAGCTCTGCTAGCTTTCGCCTCTCTTCAGCAGCGTGTTCTTTCGCAGCCTTCTCTTCCATCCTCCTAGCTCTTTCCTCTGCTAAGGTTTGCTTGCGCTCTTCAACTCCAGCATCCCTCATACGCAAATCGAGTAGCATATTTCCTCCTTGCAGTGAATTAATGAACTGTACTTCCAAAACCTGAAGACATTACTAACAACAGTGGTTAAACTACAACGGTAGAATGGTCCAACCAGTATCGAGGTCGCGGTGAACTACCTTTTGCTCGTCGTCCTTGGCACGTCGAATGATTTCTGTGATATTTTTCTCACGATTTTCTTGCGCTCTTTCCATCCGGCTTTCTAGGAGCAATCTCTTCCTTTCAATCACCTTCTGACGTTTTTCACGAACCTCCTCGACCTGCAGGATACAACTGATCGACTTGATTTTAACATTTGAAAACGCATAACTTTAGAAAAATGGCCGTGCAAAAAAATACCCTTCGAGCAAGCTCTCGCAATCGTGCTGTCTTTTCGGCTTGAAGCTGCTCCCGCAATTCTGTCGCTCTACGAAGTTTTTCGGCATGACGTGAAGAGAAGTCAGCATCATCCTTTTCGCACCTTATACACGAAGACTTTTTAAAGAAAAAAATAGAAGGAATGGATGCGAATAAAAAAATAACAAGCAAAATCATTGCATAAATATGCACAGGAAATGAATCTGGATTGTGCTGAAGCTAAGAAAAATAGAACTCGAGAGATAGCAACAAAGAAAATGACAAAAAAAAATACCTCCTCCGGCTTGGACTACTCATTTTCTCATGACGCTCAGCCACGGTTCCTGGTTCACGATAGGGCGCTACCAATTCCCTGCCTACAACTTCGCTCCATGTTAAAATAGGACGACGACGGATATCATCTAAAAAGTAGGTTTACACAGTGTAACTGCGCGCTTGAATCAATTCTCAAAATAGAACGGATACCACGTGTTCGGTCAAGATTTGTTCCTGAATTGGGGTCACCATTTGGAGGTTTGTCCTGTAACTGGATTCTGGTGGAATTTGAATGACTAATGGTCATTTTAAAACAATAAGTTCCTATCTAAAGGAAGCATTAACATGTATAAGACGACACTCACCTGGTTGGTTGAAAATGCAGCTGTCTGAGAGAGCTCAAACTTTTCAAGCGCTTCCGCTTCAGCCGCCACTTGGCGCTCCAACTCGACGTCGATCGAGAACGATTCCTCCTGAAGATTCAAATGAAAAGCGAAGATAGCAGCAACTCATATTGGTGATCCACTCACGTGCTCTATTTCGAGGTTGAGACTATGTTCTTCTAAAGCAAGGGATTCTTCCTCTTCCGTCATCTCCTTCCACTCTACGTCATCGTCTAATCCGAGCAAGGAAGAAACTTCACCAAATGCCGGTTCTGACCTATAAAGGCAGAAGCATCTGGAATCCACATCCACAATATTGCAAGAGAAAGCAAAATTATTCTTTTCAAAGACGTTTCCATTCATATTCCCGCGTACTTCAGGGAACATTGAATGGTGGGGCATTTTTACTGGATTTTGTATGCTTTGTCAAGATGAGACTCGAAACTTGAATGATATCGATATAGACACTTATCAATTTTATACTCCAAGCGGAATATAGCGGCTGTCATTTTGTTATATACTGATAGCACACTATATTCAAAAAGTACCTAGTAGCTGAGAAGCGAGCGTTATCCCTATCCTTGGAAGGATCGGTGGGCGTTGGATCTGCTGGTACTGCCTCCATTTCATCCCCTTCTCCAACTTCATTGATTGATTGTAAGGAACGATCTACTGAGGGATTCCGCTCACTCACGGGAGCGCTGTTGCCCTGGCGACACTACAAAGATAACGAACATAACTGCACCACTACTTTTACAACGATGAAACGATAACCTGACGGAAAGAGCCCGCGGTTCTTTGAGCAGGAGAACGATCAGCGAAATGGATACCACATCGAGTTGGACCAGCTCGCCTCCTCTGCCTATCAACTCTTTCCATTCGCTGTTTCGCACGCAATTTTTCGGCCAACATAGACTGGTTACGTTCCCATAGTAACTGTCTGCTGTATGCCATTTTGGCCATAGAAGCCTAAAACTGTAATTTATCATATCTATAGATGCTGCTTTAACAACGGTTCACCTTGGTTTGAGGCAGATCCATCGCACTGCGAGGACATGTGAGCCGTGCCGGTTGAGAACTGGAAGATGATCGAATTGCAGAGGGCCGAGGAGAAGCTGGCGTCACATTCCCAACCGAAGGGGAGATGGTACGGCGAGGAGCAGAGAGGCGGTCGTATACGTTGGGACGAGGTGGCTTGAAAATTGTGGGTAAACGCAAGGTAATTGGCAATCAGCCTTTTAGCCAAAGTTTTAGAGGGGAAAATCACATGTGGTGAGATGGTTGGAAAAAAATAAAGCTCACCTCTACCACTTCCGCTCGCTGTTGAGGAGAAGGTGTGCTGCTGAGAGAATCACGATGAACAACGATCTCACTAGAGGAACTGGTACTTCTCTTCCGACGAGGTAGTACAACTTGCCACTCATTGTCAAGGGACACTGAAATACTAAAAAAGATTACCGAAAATTGAAGGCAACACTGACAAGGAGCATTCAATTAAAAAGAACAAGCACGTACGACTTAGATAGTAACCTTGAAAATTACAGTTTGAAAAAGGATAACTGATTGTGAGTCACGAGAAACATCAAAAGCAACGCGATTATTGTCGATAAGAAGGAAACTGAGCCAACGTGAGGTGAAACAGAAGTCTACTGGAAAATCGATCGCTGGTACATCTGCTTGTTTGTACGGAGTACAATCGTGGCGGCTCCGAGGACAAAATTTCTGCTTTTTCAGAGCTTTTAGTAATCGTAAGGCAAGGACACGTATACTAGACTCCAGTGGTTTGGACCCAGTCGCACACACCACATCAAAAAAGATCGATAATGGGAAAGATTATATTAGTGGAATCGGCTAACAACCAGTTAAAACGGATGGAGCAATGTGATGGACGGGTCGGATCACTGCAGTCTCCCATAGAAGAATAAATATTCAGACATACATCGAACAGCTTCCTTGAAATCGTCGTCTTCCTCGCACTGGGGATCTCTCGCGTTGTCATTGATTAGAATTCTGCAGAAAGACGAAAAAAAAGTATTCCAAGTAATTCAACTGAGAATTCTAGTATGCAAACCAACGGTGGTAATGAATCTAGTGCGACTTCAACAGGAGATCTTGTTGACTTGCGAATTTCCCATGCTACAGCTTGTGGTCTATAAAACATTCTAAATGAAACACGGAGAAAGACAATTAAGCAGCGAGCGATACTAAGCTTCAGAATCACCTTGTTGACTCATCCCATGAAGTCTCCACTTTGATGGTGTTGATCAGGGACTCGAAGTCGCGCTTTGAATTTTCGAGGTAGATGATGGCCTCCTAGAAAGCAGTCGAACAATTTAAATTGGACACTGAGAAAAAAAACAAAACAAAATACAAGCAGCCTCACCTTGCATCCGTTGATATTATGATCGGAGCGGCAAATTTCATAGAGACAGTCCACAGTACGCTTGAAGGACTCTACGTAGTAGGCCCATTGTTGCCCTCTCTTCCTCCTAGAACGACTGTGATCATTACTACATATAACGCCTATTATGGCAATGTGAAAACAGAACATGTAATGAGGAGAGACGCCGGATAAAACAGGAAGACGACCCAGACTACTCAAAATGCTCTGTGCAGCCAGGACGTGGCCTGCTGCATGGACCAGCTGTAACAGGTATCCTTCTCTGGACTGTCACGGAACTTAATGATTTTCTCTTTAGATAAGAAATGGTGAAACTAAGGATTCAGGGAGAAAAATTAGGGCTAGAGTGATTCGTCACCGATACAAGTAAGGCAGAAATTCTTCAAAGCATAAGGATGTTGATTTGCTTTAGTCAACTTTTTTTTGAAGTAAAATCGTCTACAGATTTCATTCTATTGAATAGCTGCAGATATTCTTCATTCACTTGCGTTTTCTCTTACTGGGACTTTCAAAAATGAGCGTAAAATCCTAGAAATTACGAAGATTTTGTAGTTAATTTACAATTGAACAAACTAAAACTTACTTCGCGCGTTTCCTTTTCGAAGACTTTCCAGCCGATGTTGTGTTGTTCTCAGAAACTTCGGAAGAATCTTGCATCACCGCAGCATACCAGAGCTGAAAAGTGCATGGTTATTAAGTTTACTAAGAAAGTATAGCAGAATTGGCGGAACCACTGCGAACAACAAGCACCAAAACATGTTTCCAAAACAACAAACCACGAGTGATCTTCAGCGCACATATAAAAACAAAAAGCAGATGTCAAGTAAGTACCAACAGCATAAAGAACCATGACAGCACAACGAGGACATGCTATGATAAGAATATGAGCAGGTCAAGTTCTTATGCAGCTCACGTATCAGCTGATACCGCAACTGCGGTGACGACACTGTCGTTACGGCACATGCGCAATGGGTGGTCGCCAGCTGACAACAAACATCACCTTCTGGAGCCATATCCGATGTATTTGACTGTGGGAAGGAAAACACAACGGATATATACCCGTTCCCACTTTTTTTTAAATCCATTCTGCTATCCAATACAACTTATCCATCCAAGAGTTCACTTCTAGGCGCAAGTGCGGTGTCTCGGTGAGAGGCAATACGCAGTGAAGATGGAGTACAGGAAGTGTCAATCAGGACCACTACTTCCGCAGCCTGGAACGCTCCAGTGCCCACGCGGCGCTGGTGAGGCAGCTCCCGAAATCCACAGCATCCAGCAGCGCTACGTACTCTGAACTTTCTTACCACGGTGGGCCCACCGTTATCCCATGGTTGACATGCCGAATATCAGCCATGGGATGACGGTGGGGCCACCTTGGGCTATTAGTGGGCCCACCGTGGGCTAACCAGGGAGCATCCGTGGGCAAATAAGGGGGTTTCCGTGGCGAAACCGAGGGATTTTCGTGGGAAACTGATTTCCACGGCGAAGCTGGGAATTTCCGAGCTTATTCTAGTGGATTTAGGAACAAATCGAGGCAGTTACGGGGCATACCGGGGATTACAGCGCAAATCGCGGATGCGGGTTCGTGAAAACCGAGTATCCCGTGCAAATAAGACTTGCATACTCGTGCAGAGGCCTCCGATGTCCGGGATCTGCTGGGTGCGGAGAGACCTACTACCCAGTGGTCGATTTCATGTCCGTGTCCATCCGTGTTCTTCTCCTTCCCTCTTACAAAATGTCCAAAACGGGGCCCCATCGCAGCGTTACGTGCTCTGGTCAGGTTTACATTTCAAGTTAACGCGAGGAAAATCCACTGTAGACGAAAAGTTGCTTAGTTTCCGCGTTCGGAGGGGCCACCGTGGGGAAATGGTGGGCCCACCATGGGAGTGATAACAGTGGTGGGCTGACGGTGGGATAAGTGGGGATGGACCTTATAATAGTGAGATAACTAGGGAGCAAACGGGGGATAACGATGGACCAACCGTTGGTTGGGGTCCACATGTGATAATGGTGGACTCACCGCGGTAGGAAAGTTCAGAGTAGATGGTGCCACGCTCCAGGCCGCGGAAGTAGTGATCATGATTGATGTCCCCTGTAGATCATGGGTCGTAATCAAGTGGAAATCAACCGGGAAAAGATATCCTGCGGTGAAGCGAGTGGATTAGCATATCCGCGGATATGTTTTTATTGGATAGCAAATTCAGTAAAACGCACCAACATAACCGCTAGAGCGCGTTTATCCGACTGGATATAAAGTATGTATAGGAAACTCCAAAAGTGCGTGGACAAGAGTCGAGATCGCGGCGCGGCTCTCATGGGCAGAGACGCAGGCGCACACTATGCTGAGCTCCCGTGACTCTGCCCAAGAGAGCCGCGCCGCGGTCCTGACTCTTGACTGCGTCCGTTTGGAGTTCTCTGTATATTGGATACGGACCTTGGGGTTGTATAATCTGTCCGAAACGAAGAGTCCGCCCACGCACGCGGGGCTCGAGAGGCGGCGCGGCTGGAACGGATGCTGTTGGCTGCCACAACGGAAATGAAATGTATTGGAAGAGATGATGACGTGGAGTGCTGGCAAACGTGGCAGCTTCTTCGTGGCGGCGATCCCCGCGTGCGTGGGCGGACTCGTCGTTTCGGACAGACTATAAACGTGGAAAAAAAGGAAGGAAACAATAGCTCACTTTGTAATGGAATGAAATGTATTGGAAGAATGGGCAATCTCATAACCATGGATATGGATAGCAGCTCGGTATAGAGAACGTCAGTAACGGATTGACGAAGTTTGAAGTTTTGTAACGGGCAGTCCTGGTTGATACGTTTATTACCATGGCGGGCGCACTTGAGCAGGCCAGCTGGCTCGAGCTCCACAACCTGTTTTTTTCAACCTGTTTGGACAGGTTAAAAACAGGGAATAGGGGTATCAGACAAGAACGAGAACGATATTATCAATGTAATATGAAGAAGCGAAGACAATCAGAGCGTCATGACCAATTGGTGTGGGTTGGCATTAATGTGGGTAGCGCGTGCGAGCGGGCCTTGAATGCAGGGGTCCACCTCGTTTTGCATGTTGGAGATATCAGCAGATTCTTGATGTCCTCGGCACGCTGGTTCCAACAATTTACATGAAAAGTCCGAGGAGTGACGAAAACCCTGTTTCTAGCAAGGTCAAGTTACCTGCTTCCTGGAGAAGGGGCGGGGTTCGCTCCAAGCTGTGCTGGCTGTCGGCCAAACCAGCAACGTCGGTTGGACACGTTTTGGCCAGTCGAATCAATAAGATCGACGATGATGCACATCTTTGCCTGTCAACTTGCTCTAGCAAACTGTTACAAGCCCCGTCCCGAAAGATGGGTATAGAGGTCACTTTGGGACATTTCATATACATCGTAGGGATCAGTCGGAAAATGTCAATAGGTCAAACTCGAGTATGAGCTGGGCCTCTGCCTTTGATCGCTGAAGTAGCCTATAAACCGTAACAAGACGAGGTGTCTTGGCTCATCGTTTTGGACAAAGCGTACCGACTAGCGATGTACACAAGAACACCTCCCAGGATTCGTCAGCAGTATGTATTTTCACACTTGACATACCACGTAAAGTGTAACCGAGAACATTTGACTCCATGGTAACCTTGAACAGAGCACCTTCACACGCACAGAGTTTCTGCATAGGATTTCCGCTGGAGAATTTCCGGTGGAATCATACAGGATTATGGTATAAGCCATAATCCAGTAAAATGGCTCCTGTAGTTTGGCGATGAGAAACTGCACCCACGTGCACTATGTATCAGCGGTATTGAGTAGAAGCGGTGGTCGAAAAGCTGAATGCATCGCGCCTATGACATCGTTTATTGAAATGATCAATGTAGACCAGCGATCTGCTCCACAAAACTGGGACAGATCAACAGAAATGTAAAAATCCTTGCAAAAACGGTGTGTTTGCGCGTAGAAATTGGGTCACAAAATCCCAATTATTTCACACCGCTTCCCGGACGGAAGAGCGAGTGACGATCAAAGGAGCAGAGTGACTGGAGCGGGGGGGGGGGAAGGAAGATGAGGAAAGAAATTTCAAATTTTTCATAAATGTAAAGGGTTCTTGAACTCATAACCAGGCGAAACTAGACTAGCAAGCCAACTTTCGTCAACGTCTCATAGCATTGTGTAGTCTATACGACAGCCAATCACACTAACCATCGTTGGTTTGCTTGATTATCATTTCATGAATCCCAGCCCTGTCGTCCACGACGTTTTAGTACTGTGCAGGCAGATGTGCAATGGTTTCGTTGCCAGAAATCATCACGTCTCGATCCTTCACCATTTTACCGTGAACGACCAACTATCCGTTCGTGGAAATCAGGTTCCGAATATGCTGCTTTCCATCACTGAGCCAGTGTGGTTTTTTGTCTTCCTGTTCGAAAAACACCAGCTTTAAAATGCTTCCAAGGAAGATGCGGCACTTAGGTGGGTGTGGAGCTGTTTGCCCTATGGGTGTGTCAGGGGGCCTGGGGTGAACTAGCAATTAGAAGATGCTTTTCCAGAGGTAAAAATTTGGAGGACACAGAACAATTTGCATATTTCTGTGTACAATTTGTATATTTCTGATCGTAATGAAGTTTTATTTTTAGAAGAATAAACAAGTTGTGCCAAAAAAATGGACAAATTGTTGAAAAGCAGAAGAACTAATGCACTGCCCATCTGTATCTCCTCAACCTAATGTTTTTTATAACATGGAGTGAATGTCATCCACACTGAGAAGACTAACACAAATGTGAGGATTGACCATCAAAGTGTCGAAGTAAATAATATTTCTTGAGAATTCATATAACAGAGCTGGGGCAAAATCATTGCTAGTGTTGAATTTTGAGCGCTTGCTATTTTCGACCATCGGAGTAATGTGTAACCAGCCTGATCGTCCGGCTAACGCCGGACTCTCAGGCTTCTTTTCGTGCTCGCTTCGCTCGCATATTTTCATTGTCCTCAGATAAGATTAGTGCAGGTGGATGAACAGACACTATCCAGAGAGAAGCATTCTTAACAGCGGTTTTTATGGAACCATTGACACCACGCCGGCGCACCCTGACAGCTCGCCGCGCGCCCTTATCACACCGTTGCACCCGACTCCAGGCGTTTTCTCAGTTTTCGACAGCGGCGCACCCCTTATTCCACCGTTCGGACGCCGGACCGCCGGCGCACCCTTATCCCACTTTTGGACGCCGGCGCACCCTTATCACACCGTTGGACCCGACTCCAGGCGTTTCCCCACTTTCGGACGCCGGCGCACCCTTATCACACCGTTGGACCCGACTCCAGGCGTTTCCCCACTTTTAGACGCCCGCACCCTTATCACACCGTTGGACCCGACTCCAGGCGTTTCCCCACTTTTGGACGCCGGCGCACCCTTATCACACCGTTGGACCCGACTCCAGGCGTTTTCCCACTTTTGGACGCCGGCGCACCCTTATCACACCGTTGGACCCGACTCCAGGCGTTTCCCCACTTTTGGACGCCGGCGCACCCTTATCACACCGTTGGACCCGACTCCAGGCGTTTTTTGACGCCGGCGCACCCTTATCACACCGTTGGACCCGACTCCACGCGTTTCCCCACTTTTGGACGCCGGCGCACCCTTATCACACCTTTGGACCGTCTCCAGGCGTTTCCCCCTTTTGGACGCCGATCAAACCGCTAGCCCATATCAACTCGACTTGCACCCAGATTCGCAGCTCTTTACACATGCACACCCTCTCACACCGCGACTGACTGTTTCAACAACATACTACCCTTCTCCTTCCTTTTATATGGTCCTGTGATCATAAACGTACACTGCCACCCTCTCGATGCGCGTTCAATTGGGGCGCGAAGGGATTGATCAGGGCGCGAGGAGAGGCTGATCGGCTGTTGCAGCTTCGAATTGAAATAAGGGTGGCAGTGTACGTTTCAGGGAACAGACTGTATCTCATTCATTCCGACCGTGGTGAAAATAACTGCAGGCCATTAACATGTCCGAACATGACAAAAGTGGCCCGAAACACCCTTAAATCAAGGTAAAAATCAAAATTTACCACGTTTTCGTACATAACTCGATGCGCTGAACACAATGGTGTAGGTATTTTCCGTTTTCGATGGCTGGTTCTCGTGCACACACACACACACACACACACACACACACACACATGAACTGCCAATTAAGAAGAAGTATGATTGGTATGGCATTGGGACAAGATCTGTATACTTTTAATGTATTACAAGATATGGGCTCGTGAGCATATATGACGCTGCCAATTAATTTTTCCTAGTAAAATGCAAAGTAGAGAATGAGTCACCACAATCCGGACCGTTTCGGTTATGCCACCATTTCATTTTCACTCTCCCGAACAGTTCGGATTGTGGCCGCTCATTCTCTACTTTGCATTTTTACTAGGGCAAATTAGTTGGCAGCGTCATATATGGCAAATTTCGAAGAAGCTGCGTCTGAGCATCTCGAAAGGGCTTTTGGCCATTTTATGGAGGAGGATCCTCCTCTCTTTGGCAAATGCGTACCTAAGCAAATCAGAAATAATGACAAACACTCCAGTATTTACTAGTAGCGAAATAGTGCAGGCCCCTCACCAAATACTGATATTAATAATTGAAAATTGCACCTTGTTGATTGGGAATATCATATTCCTATTCAATAACATGCCGTTTTGTTCTTCTTTTGCCGCTTTGCTATGGTGAGTATAGAGATGACGCGTTGCCACCAAAAGTGCAAGACGTTTCGGGATGTAACAAAACTCATTCTCCAAAAATTTTTAGCACCACTTTCCTGCTGATGCTTCATCTAAACAAACATTCCTTCCTGAAGTGACTGAATTTGGTTCAAGTCGTCACAGCCATCCATCCATTGTCCTCCGACCAGTGAATCAGTCCGCCCTACAGTGGTGGATGTTGTTGTGGGCCAGCACCGTTATAGCCACGTCCGCCCTCCTCCAGAAACATGCGCCGCTTTTGATGACTATTCAGTCATTTGTCTTCGTTCGCTCGCTTATATTGTACAGTTTTCAATAATACCTCTGTGTGGAATTCCCAGGAATGCTTTTCACTGTCCTTAGTAAAAATCCTATAAATTTTCATTGTCTTTAGTGGAAATCCTATAGATGTTTGCCAAAGAACCGCAAGTTTCAAGACGTTTCCATACATTAGTTTACTACTGTCAGTATTCGTTGGTAAGACTCCCGATAACGATGCGGTGAAAACTTTTTGAAATTCAGCACTTTCGGAATATTGGCAAGGCAGGGCATGAAAAGACTTCTCCCCATCTCGCCAACTGCCAGTTTTGATGAAATTCTATCACCACTAAAAGAAAAACACTCTTAAGCATTTCAATGGTTTGTAAAAATCGGGCAATGATACAAGGATTTTCTAAGAAACGCCAACTAGCCTAGAGCCGGAAGTTTTCTTCAAGTGGAAAACAGAAGTGTCTCGAGAGAGAGAGAGAGAGAGAGAGAGAGAGAGAAGATGCCTGGAAGATGATCAATGTACTGAGAAACAACGACTAGAAAAAGTAACACTGAAATGCGCAGTTGTCCGCGAGGCGCCGGAGCTCATCCGACGTCCCCCAGCAGAGTGGGACCAAGCTAGGCTTACGACTACTTTTCTAGTTCCTTTTTCTAACAAAACCTGAACCAGTAACGTCACTGGTGCAACCCTCCTTGAAATCAGTGGATGAGAGCGATGCTCATACTCGCTTTGTATAACACCACCGACATTCATCGTGAAACGAAAATTACCCGTTTTTTCTCTATAATTTAACTTCACACTGAGATAACTGCCATTGCATTAAAACACAGCTGATAAAGATTTTAGCGACATTCATTTGCTCGTTATTTCTTAGGAATAAATTATATCTTCTCAAACACGCCATCATCAACAGATGTAGTAGCTATTCCCTTACTTTATGTTGCTATATGTTTTTGTTCCCAAGGAACGCTAATGGAGTTGGAGAGCTTTTGACCTTGCAGGAATATCGTGGATACACTTTCAACAAGCTCCAGCCTGTGGAATCGATGTCGCTGTCTTTCTTCCCTACAGGTCACGAAGTAAGTTACTAAACCGGTGCTAGTATATACAGGGTGGCCAAAAGTATGGGCGTCAGAAAAAACGATATTTTTCTTTTATTAGCTACAATTAATTTTCCTTTATTATCGTAAGTGATGCACAACAAGATGAAAATTAGTATCACAGAAAATTTTCAAAGTGGCCCCCCTCGGCTTTGATGCAGGCTTTCAATCTTGTCTTCACGGAACCCACTGTGCGCCGGAGGTAGTCCTCACCAATTTCTGACCAGGCTTGTTCCAGTTCCCGCCATAATTGCTCAACTTTCGTGATATTCTTGTTCTTCAGTTTCTCTTCTAAGAGCCCCCACACGGAGAAATCCATGGGGTTTGAATCTGGGCTGCAGGATGGCCACTGATTCTTGTTGAGAAATCCGGGAAAATTCTCCTCCAGGTATGCAATGGTGGTTTCGGCGCCATGAGCCGGTGCCCAGTCTTAGTGAAGAATCATGTTGGGGTTCTTCTGTGTTCAAGCGGCGAGCACTTTCCTAAGAATCTCATCCTGGTAGAACGTGGCGTCGATTCTAACGTTTTCGTCGATGAAAATGAGAGAGAGGCATCTTCGATTTTGAGGTTGTCCTCCCCAAATCATCACGCCACGGGGAAACAACGACCTCGTTACAATCCTCTTTTCCGAAGAGTACCGCTGACTTGGACTGATGAGTTGGCGATCGTTTTGAGAGTTGTGCGCAGCTTCAATGGAGAAAATTTTCTCATCGGTCCATAGCACATCTTCGATGCGGCGCACCTTGAAGATTTTCAACAACTCTTTACATTTCTCAAGCCTATTTGCTTTGGCGAAGTCGGTTAGCTTCTGTCCCTTGAACAGGCTATAGCTTCGAAGTCCCAGCTCCTTCTTGACAATAAGTTGAACTGACGAACGTGCAACACCCAGACTTTTTGCCATCTTGTTCAAGCTGACTCCATCATTTCGGCCGATCCTCTTTTCAACGATCCCTCGGACCCTCCTTGTGTTCACCGTTCGAGGACGCCCCGGTTTTCTTTTTAATTTGACATCTCCTACGTCCCCCCATAGTTTAATTATCTTCTGCACTGTTCGCAAAGGAGTATTTAATTTTCTCGAAATCGCTGCAGTTGACTCTCCAAACTGCGCGAGGCGCACTATGGATTGGCGACGAGGGCAAACCCGCATGACTTCAGAAAAACAAATGAATCATAGGTCAAAAGAAAGAGGCTTCGATAAGGTGTCAAACACGTGTAAAATTAAGACACGATGAAACTTGCAAATGAAGAAACAAAAGCGCCAAATGAGGGCCCATACTTTTCGGCCATCCTGTATAGGGTGTTCCAAAATTATGTTTACACTGTTTGAACTTCAATAACTCCGCCAAAAACAACAAGTAGAAGTGACTTTCAAAAGTAATGTACAGTTAGTCCCTAAATACTGTTTAATCTGTTGGGCTGCTTGGGATGTTTACATTCGACACGGTTATAAATGTTGTAAACGTGAACTCACTTTTGATTGGAGATGGATTAGCCGACGATCTCGCATCTCCCGATTTGACGCTGCTGGATTTCTACCCGTGGGGAGATATGGAAGGTATGGTATATGGTTGAAAACCATGAACAATCAATGCGACTGCTTGTAATTCCATTCCCGCAAATACCAGAGCAAATCAGTCCTACAACGATGGTTACTCCGAACATCTCTAACCCGAAGCTATAGACCACAGAAAAGTTCCTACCATTAGGTCGTCAAGTATGAAATGTCCGATTTTGGATGAGAAGATTTCGAAATTTTTTCTAAAGCAAGATGCAGTATAAGATTTCCGAATATGCTCCTATACTGTCCTCACAGCCTTACCATCTTAATTGCAGCTTGATTGCGTCAGGGTGGTCAGAAAGTCTTGAGCCGTTTGACACCTTTTTTTCTTTATTTTATTATTCAGCATACAATGAATTTTACTCAACAATATAATCACCATCATTAGCCACTACAATGTCCCACCTAATGGGCAGATCAGCGATCCCCTTTTCCCAGAACTGGGGAGACTGGGAGTCAAAGAAGTCGCTGACCGCCCTTCCAACATCTTCACGTTTGGTGAATTTTTTCTTAGCCAGGAATGCCTTGAGTGGCGAAACAAATGATAATCAGAGGGGGCAATATCAGGGGAATAGGGTGGATGGGGAACCGTGTCCCAGCCCAGCTCCTCCAACTTTTCACGTGTCTCTTTAGCTACATGGGGCTTAGCGTTATCGTGGAGCAGGTGGACAAAAGCTCGTCTCGGCCGTCTTTCTCGGACAGCGTCCGCTAATTTCTGGAGCTGATTGGCGCAAACGCTACCGGTGACGGTGTGTCCTTGCGGGAGCAGCAAGTGATACAGCATTCCTCGCGAATCCCAGAAGCAGAAAAGGAGACACTTCTTGGGGTGAAGGTCCGATTTGGCTTGCGTTGGAGGGTCTTCTCCTTGAGGGAGCCACAAGGCACGACGCGTATTGGAATCGTAGAGGACCCAACTCTCGTCTCCGGTAAACAGAAACTCTTTTCGTTGTGGGCGGAGAAGGAGAGACTGACAAATGGATATCCGGGTGAAGCGCGTACTATCGGTCAAGACATGAGGGATCCATCGAGTCAGCACTTTTTTGTAGCCGAGGACCTGAAGGCGACTGAGGACTGTTTGATGGCTACATCTGAGTCTCGTCGCAAGACTGCGGGTGCTAACTTCCGGGTCCTCTTTGACGGCGCCGAGAATGACAGAGTCTTTCACCTTGAGCGGGCGTCCCGACCGAGGCTTTTCTTCGAAGTCCGTATCTCCTCCTTCGAAGCGAGCGAAACACAGTGACAGTGCTGATGGAAGTAGTGTCTTCTCCTAATGCGTTGTTGATGTTGCGGACGGTTTCCGTCACTCCAGTGCCGCGGCGCCATTCATAGAAGATAATCGCTCGAATGTGCACTTGTGGAATTGACATCGTAATTAAAGTTGAGAAAGGCAACCTGGGTTACCTATCGGTTACGAGAGTGATACTGATAGAGGATGATACCACATGGTAGGTCGTGGTACCGGTCAAGAATCGAAAGTTCTGAAACTTTTTAAGAAATCGGCTCAAGACTTTCTGACCACCCTAATATTACTGGATTATAAAGGTGACACCTTGCTGCTTACGCTGACCTAGCTTGACTCCTATGCGCTCCGGCTACGGCTTCCAGATCATCGATATCCAAGTTCATCATAAGGCTCACTTTGGAGCTTTATAGCACCTGAGCAGAACTTGCCAAGCAAACGCTGTTCAGTGCATTTACTAGCCAAATGTCCCTTAACACTACCCTGATGCTCCCAGCTTTCTCAGCTCTAATGGCTGGAAAATGGAGCCTGTTTTCCAAAACGACACGATTTTTCGTCTTCGAGTAGTTCTACATAAAATGCTTCCAAACAAAAATTCGAAAATTGATCAAAAACCCAGGAAGTGATTTTGAAAGGAAGAGGATGTACCTTCATAATGAAAATAAAGATGAGAAGAGATCTAGTAGATCTTCGAAGATAGAGACTGTAAAACTGACCGCTCACAAAATCGGACATTTCATATTTGACGCTTTTATTTGTGGTGAAATCATAGAAGAGAAAACAGTGTAGACATCATTCTGAAACACCCTATACTTGCTAAGTCCACGATTTGCCACACATTCTCTCATACATCAGCATCTCCTTGAAAATCTTAGTTTTTGTCACGCAGGATTTCGTTGTGCGTAGTTGCCCCTTTATCATCGAGTACCGTGCCATCGCTCTAGATTTGAATATTTCTCAGTTAGTCTCCAAAGAAACTTCCCCGTTAGCAAGAAGTACCGGCGTGTGAGGGAATTATTCCAACGCAAAATGATATGAAGCGAAGGAACCACTACTCGAGATAGGAGACTCCATTGTTTTGGGCCACCTCGCCGCGCCGCTTGGCTGCGCCATGGCGTCGTGTTCGTTCGCCTCCATATTCGCTTGCACATTCGCATATTTCATTTCTATCAACATCCTCATCCTCCATGGGAGTCTCTTCTAAGTTTGGGCATAAACTTACCTACCTATTCAGTGATACCACTACCAATCTGAGGTGAGTTGGCGCTACAACTCTCATCACTAGGTGAACATATGTGGAGCAAGCTCAAGCTGTAGTAAAACCATACCTGCACCCTCAGCTGTTTTCATCAGAGCCACTGATCGGAATCGTTGGAGGTTATGCATCAATTATGGTGATGATTCTTCTACATGTACAGAGCAATCCAGCTGTGCTTCCGTGACTGTGAAGGTGATCGAAGCATGTGGAATCTCAGAAGCATGAGCATGGTCTTCACGAGCTTCAGACTCTTACACACATTTCTATATTTCGAAGGGATCGGGTGGCGGTCAAGAAGTACGCCGCGACGCGACTGCGCCGCACGCGTATGCTTCTCAAATTCAGGTTGTTTCTTCAAATTCGACCCACTAAATGACATCGGTGGCCAGCTCCTTGCAGTTTGTCGGTTCCGATAACATTCATTGTCCCACTCAAGCTTAGAAAAGTTGAGCATATCCATGCAGAACTGCTTATACCCTCGAAGGCTGCAGCCGCGACGCGCACATGAATCGACCAATCACAGACCAGCAGCGTACTTCTTGTCGCGCAGCCGAAGGGATCATGCTACTACGTACTACACTCAATGTGAAGTGTGACCGTCGCCAGCGAGATCGATCACGATACCTATCGATTTTTGGTGTAGTATCGATGCCGCTGCTGCACCATATAAAATCGATAAGCGTCAAAATCGCGCTGGCAATGGTAACATGGAATTCTGTAGCCCTAGCACTGAGCGCAGTGGAGCACGAGAAATTCTGGCCCTCCAACTTGTAACCACGGTTGTGCTGTGAAGAAAAAGATATTGATCGATGCCATATGGCACGATCACCAGTAGTGTTCTGAGGGACCAAGTCGGTCACAAGCTGGAAGCGAGCGGAGTTACCGTGGATTTTCACAGCGCATTAGTGCAAAGATCAGCTTAAAACTGCGAGTGTAACGCAAGCTGCAGCAAAGCACTCGCAAGTTTACCATTCTACACTACATACAGTACATACATACAGTGACTAGAACAACCTTTCCAGGTTTGTTCGACATCCGGCACAGGAACGAAATGCTCGGTAAATTTTGGCGTATGGGGCTACGAGTGTTGCAACGGTGAATGCTGTGGAAAGATATCCGTTAGTGATCTGTGGGACAATTCTTCTCTCAAATCCTGACATCAGCTATTTCTTGCAGGGCTTCGGATGGGTGTGCATCAGTGTTCTTGGCACGTTGATTGTGCTCGGCGTGGCTGTAGCACTGTACAAAACTCTCAGAAGACACTGAATTAGAATACGTTGACTCTAATCGCTTCTTCCCGAATATGTTTCGATGTATCATTTTGCTTCGGTTGTACACAATGCAATAAATGGAATTTTGCTTGATGCGCAATGGACACATTATTAGATGAGAACATTGGCTGACTCAGAAATGTTGAATTTTCGCCAAAGAATCATACATAGCAACGCCCTAGAATTCAAGGAATGCTCAATGAGTAAGGAATGGCTGTGTCTACAGGCGCTTTTCGTGGGGGTTTGCAGAATTATTCGCAAGGTGGGGTAAGATATCGAGTTAGTGCAAATTAGCGCAGCCGAAACAAGACTTCTCCTGATACAGAATGCTCCTGTACATTTACTGGGACGCAGACGGACTGTGTACTGCTCTGATAAACGTACATCACGAGCGCAGCACAAACAGCGTCATACAGTCGCGGCCAAAATTTGCTATAACTGGCTTTCCAGATGAAATTTGGATATGTGTTGAAGCTTTATAGGTGCTTCCTACCAGCAGCTGCTTACCTGGACAGAAACTCAATTCTAGTGTCTTTATTGAACCTCAATATCAATTTCCTCGGCTTTCTTTGATTTGGTCCAATATCTTCAATACGACCTTCCGAGAAAAACGAAGAGTTAACACAGATCAGCCACATAAATGGCTTTTTTTCCACCGGATGTCATTGCTGCACTATTCTTAAGAAGTGTGATTACCAAGAAGTCCAAAAAGTGAGAAAAAAGAGTTTCCCAAAATCTCGAACAGGAGACAATCGTTCCGAACGGAGGATATTCCTTCTACTAACAACTATTCTGGCATCGAAATAGGAACTGTGACGCTGTCAATATTCCTTAGATACAGTAAAAAGGATTTTTTTCGGTAAATTCGACCACTTGCTTTGGTCGTTGGTATTTGAGCAGCGGATTATGAAATGGACGAAGGATGTACGGTGCGGAAGTCGGCACGGCTTTTCCTACAAGACCACACATATATCAGCTCCAAAAGTTGACGAATAGCTTCCGAGAAAAAGATCGACACGCTAGATTGTCTTCCTGCTCCCTGACCTTTCGACCCAACACACCGCTTTAGTCACTCGTCACAGAATCCCAAAACCTGGCTGGCATCCAGTAGCCCACGTATTTGGCCGGCATGTTCCTCAAGACTTCAGGTGTAAATTTCATTCAAAATTGTCAATCAGGATTTACAGTGAAACAATAACAGGAAAGAATTGAGGAGAACACGGAAAAGGTATACCATCAAAGAGAAAAAAGAGTGCACATGAGATTGCCATAGAAGTTGAGCTCTCATAACAACCTATGAACGATGGGTCGATGTTAAGTAAAAGACTTTCTGCGGTAACAAAAACAATGCGCTTTACAAAGTAAGCTTATAATCAGTAACCATCTGTTCTCTTGACAAATGCTCCTAACCTAGACAAACCTAAAAGAACTGTACAAATGACCACAGGTACATATCTTCAACAATAACAACAGACCAATCAATTCGGAACTTATGCTTTCGCTTCAGCTCGTTTCCTCTTCTTACTCATCGCCTTCCATTTGGAAGACAGATCGTTCAGTATCTGTGAAATCTCCCTTGGATCGACTTCTCCTTCCAATGTCATATTTAATGTCACATGAAATCCTGAAAGAAGCAGTTCAAATGGACGGCTGCCAGTCGCATCCACTCGTGAGTGTGGAATTTATCAATGTATTTATGTGTGAATAATAAGTGCTGATCGAACCTTCTCGTGCTGAACTCGTAATTGATTTGACTTTAAAATTCTTCTCGCTCAGTCTCTCCAGGACATCTCGATGCTCTTGTGATCTAGCACGTTGTATCAATTTTTCCATGGAAAGATGTTCAAGTTCCTGTCTGGGAACAGCAACACGTCCACAACCGATGTCATTGACCTAGAAAGGAACAACAAAATGAGCTTCGCTTTTCACAAAATAGCACCACTTTTGCAAACGTTCCATTTATGATCCCATGTGAAAGCCATCTATTCACATAGTGGTAGCCCCAGACATGAAAAAGTATTAAGTTGATGCATAATTAGTGCAGCTTTTTTCGCCACTCCTTTTCTCGTTAAAAATTAAGGCTTCTTGAAAGGTTTCTTCATGTAAATCATCCGTTTCTTTCATTTAGTAATTGTGCTATCGAGAACCACATCAAAATTCACCATGTCATGCTCTACGACTTCGGGAAAGGTAGGAATGCAACACAGTCATTCCGTGATTTCAACAAAATTTTGGCTGAAGAAAAATCGGCAGAGCCAAGTCAAGAAATATTCCAGTAGATGAAGAAGGAAGAGCTCGAGGATCAAATTTCGACGACCAGGAACTTCTGGAGGCAATGGAAGAAAAGGAGGGTCGATTGACGAGATTACTCGAAATCGAGCCTGCTCGTTTTGTTGCAGAAAATCGGTGAAATTCGAACATTGTTCCTTCCTGAGAGTTCGTGTGGACCCATTTGGCCAATCTCCATGCTTTTCTGAACCTATTAAGAGGAAGAACCATGGTCGAATTGTTCACATTGAAGAGTTTGGACAGCAATCTCGCTGCCAAGCTTACGTCCTCTTCCACGCTGCTTAAAATTGCTAGTGCTTGGAATTTGATGGCCAACTTCTTTTTTTCATCGGTTAAGCCCTTATCTTATGGATATAGATAATCTTTCAACTTAGCCTTGCTGATTGGTCCATCTTTGAAAGACTCGCTGAGATCGCGAAATGACTGTGTTGCATTACAACTTTTCCCGACGTGATGGAGCTTACTATGGAGGATGTGGATGGAGCTTTCGATAGCACCTTCAATGATTGAAACAGAGAACTGTTTTTGCGGAAAAAAAAAACTATTTGAACAGCTTCATTTTTTATCGAGGAAAGAAGTCGCGGAAAAAGACGCATCGATTATGCACCAACCTAATAGTGATAAAAATGAGAGAAAGTGCAAAGAGAACGACCAGTTGACCCGTCAAAGATTGGGTCAAATCCTCACGGTATTACAAGGGTAAGTGCGGAGGAGAAATTCCACCTATATGTCAATGATCCTTTTTTGGTCAACCTGAGTGTATGAATAAATGAAGAAAGTGTAGATGCTGAGAGACGTACTGTGAGGATGAAGTCGATATCACAGTCGGGATCCACTTGTGGCCATGGTACTTCATCCAGAAGACTAGAAGACGACACAGAAGCCCGTATCGGTGGAACGGAATGAAGCGCTGCCCACATCTCGGCTGCACAGTACGGTGTGTAAACCTTAACCAGCAAACCTTACCTTAACCTTAACGAGCTCGGAATTGCTAATGGAATTATACCAAGCTGTTATACCATTTTGCGGTCACACTACAGAGTGGTGAAGAAATAACAAATCAATGGGATTTCTCATCTGGAGAACGCTGAGACCGTCTCCCAAAAATTCGTATACATATTCGTGTATTCTTGCGATTCAGGCAAGGCAAGAATACATATACCAACTTTGAAGCACAGAGGCACAACATCACTATCGGATCGTTTGGGTAAGCACTTGAACCGAGTGGGTCTTATTTCGGTGAATAACATTGAGTTTGAGCCGATTTATGAGATTTTGGATTATGTTGTCCGCTTCAAAAATTGCTTTCGCAACAGCCTGGTAGCATAACCAAAACGTACCTGCATCATTGTTATCAGAGCGTAGACACATCTCTCTGCCTCAGGGCTGCTCCGAAAAAGCGAGGGATCCATTTTCTGGAATGGGAAGGATTCTTCATCTGACAATAGAAAAAAAGCAAAATGTCGCACCCTAAGAGCGTTTGTGAATCCCTGGAGACGAGCAAGTGCAGTATTATGCAGGTTCAGCACTTCTAGGCACATCGACGTCTACAAAACAAAGTTTTTCAATTGCAAGACCTATCTAGCCAATGCTAGGAATAAAAAATGTCAAGAAAATATTACATTTCGAACGAAGAAGTTGTAATTTTCACGTAAACTCTCTTCAAGCTTAGAGTTGATCGGAGTCTCTGCTTCATTTTCAATAGCGTTCTTCCTCTCGTCCACATAAGCAGATACGATCCACGCCACTCGATCCAACCATTTCCGCAGTCCCTTTTGATCTGTGAAACAAACGACAGAAGTAGTGTGGTTTTTGCTGCACAGTAATTAGCGCGGGACCTGATTCCTCCCAATTAATTGCTTGGCGCGGTGCTGCAGAGTCGAGGAGCTGAAGGCGAGTCATATCGACCCCATTCCTTTCGAGAACATCCAGCGGATCGACTCCTTAATATACCCAAATTGAATGAATACTATCAGACCAAAAAGTGGTATTCTCTTGTGGAAAAGAAAGTACTGATTAGATCGAGGACACCTCTCAAAAATGCTTATGTTTTATCTGTACGTACGTGAATTGCACGAGATAAATCAATTCCTACGAAAGGCTTCTAGGTGAGAAATCAAGTTCAGTTTCTTTTATTATACAGAGGCAGGGCCCTGAATAACTATACAACGTTTCTTCAATTATTTCTCTGTGAGAAACCCATGCTGTGTCGTACTTTTTTCTCTGTTAAATAGTGGAAGGTTCGAAGTTTTTGAGTTCACACCACGTTCTGTAGGTTTTGCCGTTGCAGTAGCCGGCCTCGAGAGGCGTTTCAGGAAAATGAGGATCGTTATGGCAACTTTGCTTCCGAAACATGGTTAGCTATGAATCTTCCGTAATTCGTCAAGGAAAACCTTAGGCAGGGTCAAGCGTGGTGTTGGTAAAAATCCGACCCCGAAAAGGCTGCCCCCTTTGTAGACGGGAAAAATGCCCCCCCCCCCTCCAGAACGTTTAATTTTTTTACGCTTTCAATTATTGTAATTCAACAACTTTCAAAATATCTGGAAGATATTTTTTGAATTCGATCGATTTGTAAAATTATTTTTCACTTTTCAATTCTTAATTTTTATTTTTGAATTTCAAATATTATCAATGAAACAACCAGATAGCTGTCGCACATGTCTATGTCGCACATCTACACACTTATTATAAGCAACTGGAGTGACGCAGAAGTCGTATTCATGTTCAAACAGATCCAGGGTTCGATCCCAGCCAAAGATTAATTTTTGCAAAATGGAAAAATGCGTGGGGAGCAGTCGGACGTCAAGTTTCTGTGTGAGCAAAAACAAATTGTGAGGACATTTTTTTTGAAGTGTGGAAGTCGCTCGCTGGTGGTGTTCTTTCACTCAGAATTAGAATCGTACACGTGCAGATGTAAGGTTGTTTGTCACGAATTTGAAAAGTGTTGGCACGTGACCAGGAAAAATGGCCAGAGTCGTTATGCTATCAGTAATATTTGCGCTTACTGAGGCACATCTTTTGATTTTAGGAAATTTGGTTCATTAGGGTTAAATCCGGGTGGAAATCCGTTGGTACAAAGATGGAAAAATTGCCATTTTTACCAACGGTTTATCATCGGTTTACTAACGGAATAAAACCTGTACCAGGTAATATTGAAGGCTGAAATTTCATATGAATATAGAGCTTGACAAACCTCTTTCAGAGTCATATTTAAGGTTCTGTCAGCTTTTAAATATACGCCGAAAAAAGCCACGAAAAAAGAAGCTGATTTTCGGCAAGTTCAAGAATGTGGTGTTAATCTGAGGCGAATAATTTTATGATTACTTTGTGTCAGAGAACAGCTCCAAGGCATTACAATAGCGGAAGATTCGCACTTTGTTATCATTGGGTCGTTTTTTTAACAGGATCTTCTGATTTTGTCAGTTACTAAGTGTCAACATACCTTAAATTTCAAAAATTTTGTGGTTATGTCTTAAGTGGTCTCAAAAGTAAGAAAAATATCTAATGGAGGAGAAGCCGTGGGATTTTGCATCCTGATAAGGTGTGATTATGGAAATGGGTTCGGAGCACCATGTGATGTCCAGAGGTCCTTGGACACCATACACGGAATTGCATTTTAAGCTACATATTTATTGGACCTTTAGCAGTTTTTTTTTGAATATGGAGAGTAGGTAAATCATTCAGCAAAAAAAAAACGAACCATTTCTTTTCGACTTGCTCATCTTCTCGAAAATCATGTTCAGTTCAATGCCATCCTTGGCAAAGTACTTATTCTCTGGAAAATCATATGTTGAAGGTATTTTCGTTGGAATTACACAAACGTTAAAGACTAGGTAAGTTAACAAGCCTCACCCTTTACAATGATATCCTCTTTCGGGACGTACTTTCCGTTAGGATCCACGTATGTTTTCCCTCGGACGATTCCTTGGGGTATAAGATTTCGGAACGGCTCAGCTTCCTAGGTCAGAATACGGAAAATTATGTCATATAACAGTGCGGTGATGGAAGAGTACAGGAGACAGTTTGTTAGTCAGTAGTTTTGCTAGGATTATTGAAATCAATGACTGCTACTTTGTTATATCCCCAAAGGAATTGAGAATTTGGCACACATCACCACCTCAAGGGGATAGGGTTTTCATACAAATCTTTAAGAATTGTCTATCCTAATCCAGTCGGACTAGTCTCCGATAATTTTCGGACTTATAAACACCACTGCGCTGCAGTCTTCAACATCAAACAGAGCACTGAGAACAATTCTCTTGAAAAACAAGTTTTCCTCGCCAAACACACATTATGGTATTCCATTTCTGAGACTCCCAGAACGCTGAGATGCGACAGAAAATATGAATACGTACCTGCGTTAGTCCGATATCCGTCAGGAAATATGAGATGAATCGTGCAAAGAACATATGCACCGCAGCTGAAAAGGCACTTATTTATTAGGCAAAAACAACAAATAAGAGCAAAGTTCCAGACCATGCTCGATTCCGCCCACATAGATGTCTACAGGCATTCTGGCAGCGGCCTCTTTCGAGAGTGGAGCACTCTCATTGGCTGGATCCAAATAACGAAGGTAATACCTATGGAATAAGAATCAAGACCGTATTTCTGTGAGCTTTCGTCGATTACCTTTCACCCAGACAAACTGTCGGAACTTCCGCGGAAGAGCCTGGTTTACTACTGGAGCCCGATTCTCGGAACTTCCGCTGAGCTTCAACACGAGCAGAATGATCCAAGAAACTAACATATCAAATGGCATGTTTTCGTCCAGTTTTTATAGTGCTATGTGCTTGCCTGACTTCAGTTAGCCATTAAAGTAGCCGTGGTAGAATAAGAAAATTTTTCCGCGATTTTTTCTTCGAAATTAACTTTGGAATGCTCCAATAATAATGACATCTGTAATGTCGAATTTTGGGTAAACCTCATGTCAGATAAATGTACGCCTGGAATTATTCCCACAGATACGAAAATTTGACAAATTTTTACCAGAGAGGAGTTTTTCCATACTACCATTAAAGTTTTACCAGAGAGGAGTTTTTCCATACTACCATTGAAGTTGAAACTGATGCAGATACGAAGCACAGTCAGAGGGCAAACCTGGTTGAGGCTCATCTTCAGAAAATGAAGCCACTAGAGGTGTATAGTCTGTCTCACCGGGGAACGTAGCTAGGAAGATTCTAGAGAAAAAGAGAACGCGAGAAATAGTGTTGTTTGGAGAGACAGCCGAGAAATGCAGATCATAGGCACAAATACGCAACTATCGTCGTTTTTGAAACGGAGCATAGTTAGTGCTACATGGTGGAACGATCTTTGATGGGATTCATGATCCTGCGATCTTCAGTATGGGGACGCGTGGAGATGTTCGTCTCTCCATGCTGGCCGATCTCCTTACTACTCGAGTTATGACTGACTCCATAATGCGCGAATCACGTCACTCTTGTTCGATTTCGGAACTTCCGCGGAGCCATTTCGGAACTTCTGTCGGGTCACCTGCGGAAGTTCCGAAAGTTTGTCTGGGTAGAAATATTAACATGAACTAACCATGCAGAATCAAAGAACGTGTCCAACGTATCCGATTCGTAATAGCCTTCGCCACCTTTCAATCTGAACAATTTTAATAAAATACGTCCAATACAATTAACTCAGGATTGCTCACCTATCACAGGCGACCCTCTTGCCAGGCTCCAGCCCCTGAAGCAGCGGCAACTCGTGGTCGCCTAAAGGCACGGCCGTCTTCCCGTCTGCACTTAGAATCATGGGTATAGGTGTTCCCCAAGCGCGCTGTCTGAGAACCTTGTTGACAACTTGTTGGAGAACGGCTCTCTTAATCGACTAACCTGCTGACAACCCAGTCCTGCAGCGTCCTGGAGGTCACATAGCCACCATACCTCCCGAACTGAATATGAAAAAATTTAATACCACTGGTAAACAATTTCTCGTTTTTATAAAATGAACAACAAAGAAGTCAATAACATTGAACGATTAAGATCAGGTGAAATAGAAAGGGAGAGAGATAAATATGTGGAATAAAAAACATGAAGTGAAAAATTCTCTTGATATTTGGGTTTTAGTGTGTCAGTCCAGCTCCACACTATACATTGGAATATTCGACGATTTTTGAAATATTCGAATTTTTGAATAATTCGAATATGGAACTTTTTGAAATATTCGAACATTTGAATAATCCGAATAAGGGGCTTTTCAAAATGTTCGAATAGACGAATTATTCGAATGCAGGACTTTCTTGGCAACCCGAATGAATGAATCATTCGAATAACTGCTTTTTGAAATCACCGAATGAATGAATGATTCGAATCGAATATTCGGTCCAACACCATTTCACTAATAGCTTTCAAAGCTTTCGTTCCTGGCCGTCATTATCAAACCTTATCATTCACACCTACAAAGATTGGCCTCAGGACATATCAGAATCTCACCAGGCGATTTGCGGGATTTCTCGGGGATCGTAATGAGCCTTTGAGGCATGACCTTGTTAGTGGAGGCCTATTGCTCTCTATAATAGCCATCTCACCATCATTATCCGAGTATCAAGTGTTCTCAAACGCAATAAACGAATATTTCGAATTTGCCACTTCTCAGACAGTCGAATGAACGAATTGTCGAATATTAGCTTTTTCTAATCACCCGAATGAACGAATTATTCGAATAACTCTAATTATTAACAACTCGGATGAACGAATAGTTCGAATATGCTTACTCTTTGAAAAATCGAATGGATGAATTATTCGAATATTCGATTATTCGAAAATTCCATCGAATATATTCGATTCGGTCACGTATACTCCACACCTATCTTTTCTTTCATATTAAGCATGAACTGCCTGGATCTCCGTCACAAACTTAACGGTGGAACCACTTGTTGCACCATTTTTTTTTCATCGTATTGAATGAATGAATAAAAAAATAATTAAAAAATTACTGCAGCGATCTCTTGAACATCGTTGACATTCATGGGCATCAAACTTCGTCTATCCGGTGTGATTTTGAACTGCTCTACAAGTGCGGAATCCGCTGTCATATCACCACATCTGGAATACTACGCTGAGTAGACACATTTTTAGACTCCAGATGAAAAGTTTTAACACAAATTCCAGTATCGGAAGAAACATCTACTGAAAATTTGCCAACCTAACATCTAAATGCATCTCCGGACCATCGTAGTCCTGGGGTACCACTATGACAGGCATCCATACTCCAGAGATTCCATTCAAGACACTGGTGCCGAGGCGATCTGGACAACCACTATTGGGAACAGGGTCAAGCGTGATGATGGTAAAAAGTCGATCCCCATACGACCCCCCCCCCTTTGAGCCACCAAAAATACGACCCCCCCCCCTTTGCACACAAATTTCCTTCTATGCTTGCAGAATTTAGATATTTGGATATCCCATTTCAGGTGTTCGTACTGCGAGAGGTGTGGAGGAGCCAGAGCATAGGAAGGAGAAAGAGGCTCTTTCGTATCTAACTAGTTGTTTGGAAGTTTTTTGGAAAACGTTGAGATGTACACAGTGGACAAAAAACGTGCATTAACTATGCAATGTTGCTTACGTAACTGATGAGGCTCGAACACATCAAGAAAAAAGCATCTATATACATCATCTACATGGTGAAGGGTTCGATCCCTACCGAGGCTAAAATATATGCTGAGGGTTAAAGCGTATGCGGTGAACGAATTTCAGTCTGAAAGCGTCCGTACAGAGTTTCTAAAGGAAATACCCTCGTATTCATCACGAAAAACAACCATACACATCATCGACATGGTCAAGGGTTCGATCCCTTCCGAGGCTAGGATTTTTGCATGGCGTAAAATGACACGCGCTTGTAGTAGATTCGAGATGATCGACCGTAAAGCACGAAATAACTGTTTATAGGGGTGGAGTAGTGGGTAGGACTTTCAGTACAGACGTGCGAAAATTTTAGCCTGAAATTCAGACTCGATCAGAGGCATGATTGTAGTCGGACACGAATATCAGAAGATCTGGCCCGTTGAGGTCCCAATTTTTTTTCAGGTTTTTAATAGTCGAAGGTTTGCGCTTTCAGGCTGTACAGCTCGTTTTTCCGCAGCTGCTTCCACCTCGATTCAACTCCGTCGATAAAAACATGGAAAAAAGGCCATTTTATCGACGAAACCTCATCTCCGTAATTCCCGTGCTGAATCTTTCCTCTTGAAGCTGGAGACCAGAAACTTGGGGGTAGAGCACTATTGGGTAGGACCCATGAAATGACTTTTTACCGGCCTGCAGGACTGGGTAGGACTTTCAGTACGGACGTGCGAAAATTTTAGCCTATAACCCCCCACTTTTCACTATTCAAATCATACTGTTAAAGTCGTTTAACCACGTCAAAACAAATTCTGTGTATGGATAATTCAAGGTCCCACTTCTTCCGTTTTTTCTACCTTTTTTTCTACCTCCTATTCCACACTAAGGCACCCCCCTCCCGACCACGACCCCCCCCCCTTACGACCCCCCTCTTTCCCCACCCCCCCCCGTACGACCCCCCTTGATAATTTATCGACACACGCTTGACCCTGTATTGGGAAGTCCTAAAGCACCGGATCGAAATAAAAGTGGGAAAAACAAACATGGTGAGTGCACATCAGTTCGACAATGATCTGAGAGTGGATGTCCTTGGCGAACAACGATGAAATTAGCATGCGAAACGTCAATGGGATCCGCAACTCGCAGATCCAGGACCTCTTCCATAGATTGGTGTTGATCATCCTTAAATATCTATTTGCTAGAAGAAAACAAAAAAAAAACCGAGGAAAAGGCTCATCACCATGACAACATATGGAGGACCTCCGAACACTGAATCAAGTTCATAAGATTTGTATATATGTCCGACGGTTAAGGAAATTCTCTACACAAGGTTAACACTTTGCGGACCGAGCAGACTTTTGCATGGAGAACGTGGGTGACCTGAGGGCATTTTTTGATAATTCACCATTTGCACTATCTGACTATGGGAAACGTTTTATGGACATGAAGAGCATATTTCGTGCGATGCAAAATGTGCATTCTCTGAAGCCCGCCGCCGGACCAGCAGACGGGAGAACGGGTGTGCCTGACCAGAAAACGGGAGATCTGAAGTTTCCAGGATCGGCTCTTTATGAATCTCGGCATGACTTCAATTTCAATTGTCTTATGTTCAACTGCACGCGAGATTACTAGTCAGTTTATTTAAACGGCCAACGTCAGTGGTTGCGGCCCGCAACCACTGACGACGAGCGAGCGGTCACCCGGCGCTACCCACCATCAGTGCCGCGTCACGAGGCCCTGAAGAAGGAGATAGCTCCGAAACGTTGGCCGTTTAAATAAACTGACTACTAATCTCGCGTGCAGTTGAACATAAGACAATACGAAATTGATCTGAAGTTTGTCTGGCCAGTTTACGGCTGAACCGACGTTTTCAGATGTTGCCTGAACATTTTACGGGTCAACATCCGATCCGGCTCAATTTACGGGTGTTGCCTGACCAGATTACGGCTATCGCCTGTTGCCTGACCAGATTACGGGTGTTAGTAGGGAATTTTTGTATTCCCACCCATATTTTTCTACAGTGCGAAGACATTTAGAGGTGGAGCTTATGCAAGATGGATGTGTCCTCAACGTCCTCCCATAAAGTGAAAAATTGGGCAATTTTTCGGTCAAAATGGATTTTCTTTATATTAACATATGAGTTGCAAGCAGCAACATGTACGCAGCACAATGAAGGGGGACTCAAAGTTGCAAATGTGTTTCAATCTTCGAGGTAAAAAGGGCTGTCATGAAGTGGCTCGTGCACACAAACCGGGGTGGAGTGGTTCATCCTCGAGATTTTTGGTGGTAGAGTTGCATGGGGCTTCGTGAGACCTCCCACTCCGAGCGGCCATGTCATCTGATTTTTGTAGGGACGTTCGGGCACATGCCCGGCCGCGCCAGCCTCCCATTGTTGCCTGGCCAGTTTCCGGGTGTTCGTGGTTGCCTGATCAGATTCCGGGGCTGAATTTCCTGACCAGTTCCCGGGTGTTGCCTGGCCAGTTTCCGGCTCTTGCGTGCCTGGCCAGCAGGCAAGCACGTCTGCTGGCCAGGCAACGAGACAAGTAAAATGTTCAGGCGGCGGACTTCAGAGTTATCCACCTCCCCCGCCGATTTAACCTAGTGCTGGTACTCTAGAAAAGCGAGAAGCACGGCTCGGGTGCATAGTTGAGAATACCCATGGTGAACGTGTTAGGGACTAAAGTTACCTTTTAAATTATACCCAACAAATTTTTACCTTTGCATGACGTTGTCTATATCCAGCTGCTACCCATTCCAGCCCCATGGTTAGGATATCAGCGGCCGGATGCACTACTGGGAAGACTAGCAATTGTTTAAAGAGGAGGATGGGTAATCTCTTACCCATGAGCATGATTACTAATGAGTAGCAGCTGGGCATAGAGGAAGTCGCGCGCGGGTAAACATGGTAAATTGGTGGGAACCCGGGTCTTTTCCCACTTGCTCACCCCCCCCCCCCCCCCCAACCCCATTTCTGCGCGTACCAGCGTCCGCCACTGCCATACACATGTAACGGCACACTGCACTTAGTTGCAAAGCTATAGATATGTAGCCTGTTGCACCAACCTCAAAATCAGCACCCTCAGACATTTTACTCTCACAGATTTTGTCATTTTCCTGGGTTTAGCACTGCAGTAAAAACGAACGCGGTGATCAATTTTGTCTAATCCTATACAAAAATGGGTCTTCATTCCCTTTAGATTAGCTCGATTGCAAAGAATGGCCAAGTTGCCCGAGCTTGAATTGGAAGGAGATGAGAATGAAAGCAAGTGCTAACCTCGGACACGAAAATTTTCATGGATGCTGTCCTGACGCGTGATTGTGAGAGAGCTGATGCGGCAAAACTTGCTAGAGCAGTGAGAGTGGGAGGTTTCAAGTGGGTTATCCCAAGAAAGCCCAAAAATCGCAGCCTTACGTTCGGGCTACATCAGCGGCCACACCCCAGATAACCCAGACCTTGAGCGAGCATGGGAAGAAAAACTAGATGGAGACCCCGGGTGATAGGCCTTTCCAAAATGGGGTGACAAAAGTTGGATTCCCAATTCTAATCAACAAAAATTATATTCGAAAAAGACAACAACGGAAGTTGAGAAGTAAAAAAATGATCTAATGAAAACTTTCCTCTACTATATAAACTCGTTTTGAACCCCCTTCTTCTACGTACGCCACTGAGACGCACCCCTTGGAAGGAAATCAATTCGAGCGTGAGGTTGCGAGGTGGGAAGTTCGATATGAAGTGGAGATGAAGAATGTAAGAGCAGATTTCTTCGAATCAAACCACCCAAAGTACAACGCAGAAAAAATCTGATGGGTGCAGTCGATGGAAGAGTGTGCACGATGGCAAATCTTAATCTCAAATTGAAATTAATTGAATTAATTTCTCGGAAGCAAATATTACAACATAAGAATTTTGAAAATCTTAGGGATTCTTGCATATTTCTGAGAACAAATTGAAGAAGAACTCAGAATACTTACATATAATACATAATAAACGATAAAAAAGGCTCACTCTAAGAGGAAATAAGAACCGATACACATCACATTTGCCGATCCAATTGGACTGTATGTCTGCGACTTCACGCCATTCTGGCAGACGACGCAGACCGTCGCTTAGTCGCTAAAGTTTGCGAAACTAATTAGCTTTTGGATCAGTTGTTTTCTTTTTGCCAAAAAAGTCTTTGTAGTCGTCACAAACCTTGGCATATCGAGGAGTCTCCACCATCCACTGGCGCAGTTTCCGTTTCTCAGCAATCGCTCCACTGCGCCAACTTCTACCCTCCGAGTCGATTTGCTCAGCAGCCAAAACGGTATTATCTACGGGATCCCAGTTTACCTTGAAAATCATGAACGCATAAGACAATTTGTTTATGGAAGAAATTCGCGAAGAAAGAACCACAATAAAGTCCAAAAAAATATCTCTGAAAATCACCCAACAATTTTTGTTTTCAAGAAAATAGTTTCCTCATAGACTGCTAATGCAGCTCTAAAAAACACCGTCCCACCTCAGAATCGTTTTTGAAATTCTCCATGAAAAAACCTCCAGAATATCTTGACCACAATGGTATAAATGATCCCGTACAAAACTGCCGAAAAATCCGGTTTCGAGCCCGAACTTCTGCGGAGCTTGTGGGCGGAGCCGAGGCGGTACCTTGGGGTTTCTACACCGCGCACCCTTGTTGGTCACTCATGGAGCGAACATTCGATCCTGCTAGGAATTGGATGTAAAGGAACTCTAAGAGGGAGTACGGATTTAATCAGAAAGTGGGCTCCCGGAAGTGCATTACTCACAATCAGAAACTCGTGTCGCATCTTGGCCCCGCCTACAGATTCCGCAGAAATTGGGGCATAAAAACAGGGTTATCGGCAGTTTTGCGTGGAACCACGTATAGTTCTGTGATCAGCAGCTCCTGGATGTTCTTTTCATTTGAGAATCTCAAAATGGTTTTGATGTGGAACGATGCTTTTGAAGTGAATCCTCCTCAAAGGTATCAATTAACTGCTTGAAATGAGCCCGCCAGATAGCAAACGAAATTCTTCGGTAGGTCAGCATTTCTCTCATCGAATTTTTAAAATTTGACAACCTCTTACGGTAATTTTCTCAGGCATCTAGGGAAAGAAGCAGACTAGAGTTATACTTTTCAGCCAATGTCAATGCAAAGGTAAATATGGAAGGATTCTCTGGTGTCCCAAAGACTACCTTTGATGTCTCTTGCACAATTTCTATGAATTTTAATTTTTAACCATTAAAAAGTGATACTAACTCGAAAGAAACAATAAAAATCAGGAAGTAAAAATAAACCCATCATTCCGCCCAATAATCTTTGAAGGAACAAATACATTAACAAAATTTTTCAAAGTAACACCTAGAAGGTGCGGTGCAGCCGAGCTCTGTGATTGGCCACTTCATACCACTAGCCAATCACAGAGTTTAGCCGCACCATCCCTTACAGCACAGTGCTCCACCCTCTTATTTTCTTGATAAGAAGAAAACTCTTCGGGAAGTCGTTCCGATTTTTCATGATCTAGAGGACGCTCGTTAAGGAATATTACTAAGAATTCAAGAAATCAGAAGCATCTCCAATCTCCGATTACGAAGCTGTATAATGCACATTTTCAAACGCATTTTCTGATACGTTAGCAGAACATGTGAAACAAATCTGCGGAAATTCCATCGCTCCTTCCACTTTCCCAATGCCACTGATCTCTAGTCTAAGTTGCGCTGCGCCATGAACCCTCGCCCAGCTCACCTCGGCGAGATTTCGTCTCAGCAAACCCCTCTCGTGCAAACGCAAAAATATCCACTGTGTCCAGCGATAATACGACGGATGGCACGTGGATAATTCCTGGAATCAATGAATGGCGGATTAACTCGGCCTATATATAAACACATAACAGCTTATGTTGCCGGAGCAATGGCTACTTATCGTTGAGCGGCCTCACCTACCCGGTCCCAGTCGAAGATGATGCCAGTCTGTTGCAGCTGCTTTTTCATGGACTCGATGTTGCTGAAAGACAGGCTCTTGTATTTTGTCCATTCTAGGTATACTATGGGTCTACAATGGCAAAAGACACCCCATGAATCAGAGAAATTCCTTATACAGTTATTCGAAGAAGAACAACTAAAGGAAGTACAATATTATAGAGTGGCCAAAAATTACCCGTGCACTAAAATTTCAATGCTTTAACAAGATTATCAAATACAGAGATGAAATTTCCGTAAAATTTTATCGATGACTCCAAAGTATCTTAAAAACTTATCAGACTTCAAAACAGCTTCCACTGGCAGAAGCGCTGGTTCTCAATGTCTTCATAGGCGCTGCACACTATTCTTGCACTCACTCTTCACTGATTTGGTCCCAGTCCATTTTCTGAGCTTCTCTCAGGGGATACAAATTTTCGTACTGGATAGAGCAGGTTTTCCTCTTCAAAGTGACCACAGCGAAAAATCCATTGGATTCAAATTTGGACAATACAGGAACTATTTTTCATGCCTCACGAGCTCGGGCAAACGCTCACTACTCCAATCTTTAACATCTTTTTGTTTCTTCTGCAGGAGCAGAGCCCTGTCTCAAGCCATGTTTTCTACTTTCAAAAAGTGCAGGTCTTCACAATTTAGAAATGTTTCATAGACATATAAGTTCAAAATTTAGCATCAGAATCCACAAAGGACGCCTTGCTATTGGACATTATATCGCGCCACGACCTGAGAGACAGAGGCTGACCTGTTCTAGGAAACGTTCTGCCTTGGAGTAGGTTCAAGCAATAGATTAACCTATAACACTGCCACTCTCGGCATTTGCTACAGTGAAAAGTTTCTCTCCAGCAAATACGATCGAGTAGTAGTGAGGATGAGGAAATCGCTTCAGCAACTGCCTGCACAAATTCCTCCTGTTCTCTCTCGCACTATCAAATAAGGTATGAGTTTTCTGAGAATGGGAAGGATAGATGTTTGGCTTCTCTCACGCAATTTTTCTCATGGGTTTGAGGACGATCCTGACCTCGGATTACTGTCGATCCTGCTCCGACCAATCTTCACTTTCTTGGGAGTGATTGTGACATGAAAATGTAAATAGTATGTAATTGTTATGAAAATGTAAACAATTTGTAACCCGTTTTTTCCCTGTCGTTACTCACCTGTTATTTTTTACTCACCTGTTGATGTCTAGGCACGTATCGTACTCACTTATTGTCACGTGTAAATCGCTGCCTCTTACCACTGCTGCCTTAATCCCATTTTGCTGCCGGTCAGCGGAGGCGCCGCCTAGGGGCGGGGCACGTTTGCGCTTAGGCGCAGATAAGCAGGCCCTAGGCGTGCGCGGGGCTCATTTGGTGTTTCGCAATCGACGACTGCAACCAGACGACATCCAGCGCGAACGAGGAAGGCTAACGAGGCCTCACTCAAGTGGATCGCTATCAGGAGAGATAGCGACGGAGTCCCGGCGTAGGGACCTGCCTAGAGGGGAATCCTCTAAGCAATTGCACTGAGAGCGGAGTTTCCGCGTAGGGACCTGGCTAGGGTCGCGCCTGGATAGGCGCGTGGATTTCGGATTTCGTAAGAGAGAAATAGCGCTGAGAGTTATTGAGCAGCCGCTGACTGACGGCTTATATTTTTATTGACACCTCATTACTCTTACCGGTTATTCACTATCTCAGTTATTTCCTTCCGATCTCCCTAACCAAAGAAGTTGCCATATATAGTAGCGAGCAAAAAGATTGCAACTTTTGGTTTTTCGTCTGTGACTTCGTTCAAAGCAGAGCATGAATGCCCAAATTTTTATGGGAGTTGTGCATACTCATGCGAGACAGGAAAAAGCTAAAGCCTGTCCATTTCACTGTTTTTCTGTCTTTTAAGAAAAATTTATTTTGCAGAACTCGAAATCTGTGATTTGGCACCATCGACAATGATCGTTGGTATCTGATTACGCTTTGGTTCCTTGATGCAGAATCAACTCGTATACGCTGGAAAATATGCATCCGTACACCACTGGTTCACATCCGCGAAGTGCACTTGAGGTTGCTTCAGCAATGATCCTCTATGAATGTATCTGTCAGCCTTGCTCCTTCTATCGGCTCTGTTTGAAAGGGAAAGATACTGCTGACTGTTCCACATGCTTGTTTACGACTATTCGGTTCTAATGCATTTCATTGCTCTCTCGGAATTCCGAAATATTCTTGCTGATTTTGTGCCGATAGAAGCGGCACTCTTCTCTCAAGTTGCTTTACCTTATCTGGTCCCTTTGTATTGCCCGTGACAAGGGTCATTAATTACGTCGTATATGATATGCTAGTCTGACATGGCTTGATTCTTTATGTAAGGTGCGGAGCCACGCCCCTATATGTCTTCAGAATATCTACCACTGCACCACTGAGTGCAAGTCGAGCGAATAAAGATTGCGACTTATTCGTATTTGTGTGCCTAATACACAAAAAGGGGAGCCAACATCCTCCCACAACTAAAAGCCGCCACATTTTCTGTGTGCATTGGTCCCCATCAGAAGAAGGGCTATTAGCTTCATGCTCATGTGATGGTAGAATCAAATTAAGGGACACTCGGTCAAGTCCTGCTAGTGCTTGTGTATGCACTGTTGATAAGGCACATACTTCTGACGTGAACGTTTTGTCTTGGAACTAACAAGAAGCCTTGTTAGTCAGTGGTGGAGATGATGCTGAGTTGAAGATTTGGTCATTGAAGACTATACAGTTCGGCCAACCAGTTGCGCGGTTCAAGTACCACTCTGCTCCTATTACTTCTGTGGAATGGCTGCCACAGGAATCAACTATATTTATGGCTTCCGGAGAAGATGACCAGGTTACTATTTGGGATATAGCCACAGAGGCAGATTCTCAGGATGCTGTCATAGGGGTGCCACCACAGCTAATGTTCTTACATCTCGGTCAAAAAGAGGTAAAAGAAGTACACTGCCATCCGCAGATTGCTGGACTTGCTATCACTACGTCACTGGACGGTTTTAACGTTTTCAAAACGATCAATATCTAAAAATTTGTTTCTTGTTGAAAGTTGTTTACGCTCGAAAAACTTCGCTTGTTATTGTTTGTTACTTGTTCTCGTTGTCAGCTTATAGTTCTGGAAGCTATGGTCCCTTTGTTTTCGTTGTTGCATCACAATTAGAAGATGTGGTTTCTCGGCCGATGCACCAGAAAATGTGGCGGCTTTTAGTTGTGGGAGGATGTTGGCTCCCTTTTTGTGCATTAGGCACACAAATACGAATAAGTCGCACTCTTTATTCGCTCGACTTGCACTCAGTGGTGCAGTGGTAGATATTCTGAAGACATATAGGGGCGTGGCTCCGCACCTTACATAAAGAATCTAGCCATGTCCCACTAGCATATCATATACGACACAATTAATGACCCTTGTCACGGGCAATACAAAGGGACCAGATAAGGTAAAGCAACTTGAGAGAAGAGTGCCGCTTCTGTCGGCACAGATTTCAGTGCACCCAATTGTGCACATCAAGGAAAATAAGTTTTGGATTTTTTTTGCCTCTGGGGGCAAGATGCCTCCACGATCCCATTAGTGATAAAGATGCTCAAGGGTTCCTAGAATATTGCCGTGTACACTTGGATACATGCCGCCTTGGATTTGGTGAGGTAAGTCTTACAAAGGTGAAATGAAATTTACGAGACACCACCGAAGCGGGACACTGTAACTTGGCACTGTGCAAATTGGCTGATTTACCTTGATTTGAGTTAAGTGAACTAAACGAGACATTTCCAGCGCGAAAGGCTCCAGATCAACCGAGAAAGTTCGTGTGTGGAGCAAGGAGGCAGGTGCACTCGTCTTAGTAACCGGCACTGCTCACTTTGAGTAGTCCTCTTCCGATAAATCCGGGGCGGCATTAACCGCCATGTACACGGCAATATTCTAGGAATCCTGGAGCATCTTTATCACTAATGGGATCGTTGAGGCGTCTTGCCTCGAGAGACAAAAAAAATTCCAAAAATTATTTTCCGTGATGTGCAGAATTGGGTGCACTGAAATCGGAGTTCCGAGAGAGTAATGGACTGCATTAAAACCGAATACTCGTAACTAAAGTTGTGGGAGCGTCGGCAGTACCTTTGCCTTCCAAACAGAGCTGATAGAAGGAGCAAGGCTGACAGGTACATTCATAGAGGATCACTGTTGAAACAACCTCACGCGGTCTTTGCGGATGTCAACCAGTGGTGTACGGATGCATGTTGTATACGGGTTGATTCTGCATCAAGGAACCAAAGCGTGGTCAGATACCAACGATAGACGTCATTTCACGAGACATTGTCGAGTAGTGCCAAATTACAGATTTCGACTTATGCGAAATAAATTTTTCTCAAAAAACAGGAAAACAGTAAAATGGGCAGGCTCTAACTTTTTCCTGTCTCACATGAGTATTCACAACTCCCATGAAAATTTGGAGCTCCATACTCTGCTTTGAACAGAGTTACAGACGAACAACCAAAAGTTGCAATCTTTTTGCTCGCTACTGTACATATAATCATCCATTTAATTACAGTGCTTTGTAGAATATCACGCCGTAATAAAAGTTGCATGTCTTAATTGTTGCGTTGTCATAAGGTTCCAATTCCTTCGGCTATTTCGTAAATGCTTGTCGTTCTCATACCAGTGTTGAGTTAAAAGAAACGAGACTAATTGTTTAAGGTGTGAGCCTACGAGTGCGACTAGGGAATCCAGATAAGGGGGACGAGGCTGCCAGATGAGTTCATTAAAGAGACTGAAGTGGTCTCGGATCCAACAAAAGCCCAAGCCTCGTTCATCCCCTACATTTACAACTGCAGCAGTGGAAAGATATCTATACACCCTCTTTGCCTTCATTGCTTCCAAGCTTTTTGAAACTTTTCCCTGTATCTTGAACAGTTATTCGGTGCAGAGCTAACGCTTCCACAATGTACGCCACAAACCTTCAGTCCTGACACAGTTGAATATTGGCATTGTTCATGACTTTGGAGGCCACCCTTTCGAGATAGCTATTGCCTGAGAATCAAAGACAAGGAAGCATTAGGTTGTCGGGAAAAGATTGAGACACTTCACCGAAAAATTTTTGTTTTATTTCTCTTTCAAGATTTATGAACAAGTCTTTACAAGTATATGATAGAATATTCTCGGAGCACCTTACCCATGGGTGTATAAGGCTGTAGCTCTGCGCAGCTTTTCAATTAGCTGTGCAAATGGACGAGCAATCACTTCGAGCAATTGTGGTGCACGAGCACCGACGCGGAACCAGCGCAAGGATGACAGCCGACAACATCAATGCGGCATTCGGCTCGACGGTTGTGAGCCATGCGACGGTAAGCCGCTGGTTCTAACGGCTTTCTTCAGGCGACACATCCCTTCAGAGTCGAACAACCACTGGGCGACCACCTGAGTTGAAAGACGACGAGCTGCGAAGAGCGCTTGAAGAGCGACCGACGGCGTCGACCCACGAATTAGCGCAGATGCTTGGCCGCCACCACTCCACCATCGCCGATCGCCTCTATGCCCTCGGGTACCGAAGAGTGATGGCTCGATGGATACCACGTCAGCTCACCGACGCCACCCGCAGTGCCCGTGTCTCAATCTGCCAATGTTGCTGCTGCGCCCCAACCGCAGAAAGTTTCTCGTCAATCTGGTGACGGGAGATGAAAGCTGGGTGCGCTACCATAATGATACACATGTCGCCTATTGGCTACCACGCGAAGAGGAGGCACCCGTTCAGCCTCGACCCCACCCACACGCTAAGAAGGCTCTCCTCTGCTTCTTCTGGGATGCGCAGGGGATGCTGTACTGGGAGTTGCTAACGGCCAACCTCACAGTCACTGCTGACGTTTACAGCCGTCAACTGCGCGATTTGGCCACTACAATCCGAGAAAAAAGGCGTCGATGTGTCGAAGTGCACCTCATGCACGACAACGCGCGCCCACATGTGGCTTCAACAACTCGTCGGCAACTGGAAGAGCTAGGATGGACCACGGTTCCGCACCCTCCGTACTCCCCTGATCTCGCCCCTTCCAACTACCACCTTTTTCGGTCGCTGAAGAATACCCTGGACAGCGCTTCTCCAATTTTCAAGCCCTCCAAACTGCTATTGGCGACTTCTTCGAACGGCAGAATCCAGAATTCTGGCGCCGTGGCATTGAGTCCTTGCCTGATCGGTGGCTGAAGGTGGTAGACAGACATGGTGATTATATTGTGTCTTGAGGTCTTGTAATAATAGAAAAAAGATAAAAAAAAATTAATTGTGGTGAAAAGTGTCTCAATCACTTCCCGACAACCTAATAATGAGAAAACGAGAAAAGAACGCGAAAAATCTGGGAAGTCCGTAGAAGTAGGAGTGCCCAGATAATTTTCGACCACCCTGTATATTTCCCCTATTGCTGCTCCCAAGCCTATAAAAATCTTCTTCCTAATCGCGCAGAGACGGAGATGATGAAGAAATTTCGTTTCTTGCACGAAAAACATTTGAAATTTTTGGAACTATGTACAAGATCCTGTGCCTGAAGCGTTATACACGGAAGTGCGGCGCGACAGACCTGCGATTGGTCAGTTATATAAATTAACCAACAGAAGTTCGCCGGCGCCGCCCACTCCACAATGCTACAAACCCGCTATTTTTCGATTCCTACAATTGTTCTAATTCGGACGTTTTCGGACAGAAAGTGGTATGAAAATCATTTCACAAAAGCAAATTTATGAAACAATCAGTGGCTCATATAGGCCGAGACGTGGGATAAGAACTTGGGCTCTTTACCAAAATATAATTTTAAATCTAAATACTCAATAATAAAGTAATTAAGAACAGTGAAAATAATTAATTAAAATGAACCTCATGCTAATTTCCTGTCCGATTTATAAGGCATATTATTCCGAAAAATTTCTCGACCCATCTTTTATGCAGTGGCAGGGGCAGCTTAAACATGCAACCTATTTGCCTTGTTTCGAGCATTTTCTTATCAGTAATAGTGACCTATGCCATCTCAGTAGGAGGCCACTGCTGATGTCCAACAACTTATGGAAAAACTCACGAGAGGGTCCATTGCCGCGGATCGACTCCCCTTTCTCGGGCAGCATTTTCAGCCGGCAATCCGAACGCATCCCATCCAATTGGATGTACGACCTAAAATGAAATTAGCGCTGCGGCACAGCCAGAAAAATATGTATAATCACTTACATTGAACCCGTTCAGACGAAAATATCTCGCAGTGACATCAGAAATTGTATAAACTCGCATGTGACCCATGTGTAACGAACCCGATGGATAAGGAAACATAGACAGAATGTACTTCGATGAGGTAGCCTAGAAACATGGTTGACTAATTAAGGATAGAAAGAGCTTTCAAGAATACTCGATTATGGCGAAACAAACCTTGTTATCTCTATGGTTTCTCGACTCATAAATTGGCTTCCAGTACGACTGCAGTTCCAACAGCTGATCGCTGAACCGAGATAGCTAAAAAGTAAATCCGTTAGTTAAGTAATTTATATTGAGATTTCTTTCTGTTTTCATACGAATTCAACAAAGTAACTCTGTTACACGCCACACTTCTTCCGTTAACTTCCGTGCCGTGGCTATGCCTACTACAATAAGAGATTTTTCTTGGTCTTGAAGTATGTGGGTCTTACCTCTCGTCCTTCCACTCGCTGATGCTCCCCCAAAGGCCATTTCAAGCTGGAAACCGTGTGGACGTTTCTCGGAAACTGCCGTAATGACCGGATTCCATGAGCTATACCCGGCCTGAGCCGTCTTAACATCTATAAGCACTCGAAAATTGAGAAGTGGAGAGTTCACAATGATCATCCAGACATCAAGATCAATGTGCAAGAAAAGGATTAGTTCTACATAACTATTGCCTTGTCACGACAAGAGGACATTTGCATTCTAAAACTCCTAAAGTTCCCATTAGCTATGGGCATTTCGGGTTTTCATCTGATCTCTGAAATCTCAGCGCAGAGTACCCGATTCTTCGTCAGCCTCATAATGTCTTCCATTCATTGATTCCGATGTGCCGTTAAATTTCTTCAAAACTCCTTCGTAAGAACGATGGGTGGTGCACAAGAGCTGCCAAAATAGGATCACATTGACTCAGCCGAAAATGAACGATAAAGCAAGATCACATATAATTCGAGCTGAGAGCGCCTATCTATAGCTTCAAAAACTCATTTCTTCCTCTCAGAGTTCGTTCAAAAATCGGCGGAAGGTATTTTGCTGAGGCATGAAATTTTTGAGCCAAGGTTATGAAATAATTGTGTTCGTCCCCGCGGTTTTTTGTTGTACTGATCTTTTCCAATGGGTGCTTCATGCTGATTTTATCCCAGTAAGTTTTCTTTTATTCTGCTCGAATAGGCACTTTATGATTTTTGCTTTTTAAAAGGGTAATAATTTTATAAACTTGTGACTATGGAGTCATTAAATGGTGGTTTCTGAATTCAGATGGATAACAGTCCATAACTAGTTCCATATTCGCCTCTACATACACCAAATCTGGATTCATCGGCAATATTTAAGTTGGAAAAAAGTGGTGACGCGATTGGCCAATCAAAAACGCACATTAATGAACGCTGGAAATTTCTCAAACAGCAAAAAAAAATGCGCTTATAGTAGTACAATGAGCTCAAATTCCAATAACTGTTCGTCTGAGTACCATCCCACAACCAATAATTATAGAGCAGTTTCAAAAATACCCTTCACGAGCAGGAACAAAGGCGCTCAGATCCTGAACGGTGCTATTAAACGATCCTTGCGAGAAACTATCGTTCTATTTTGTGCCAAGGTCCAGTGGCAACAGCTTCTTGTAAGCCAATTTTTCAAATCACAACTGAGGGGACCATGTTCTCCAATACCCTATGAAGATCAGTTATAATGAATTCTAGTGAATTCTAATGAATTTTAGACGCCAAAACTTTCGATGGATAGTGGGTGTGTGACATTATAAGTCCTGAAGCGACTGCGACCGACTATAAGTCCTGAAGCGACTGAGCAGCATCATTCCTCGAGAAGTGAATATGTAGTCTGTAATTTTGTTGGCAGATGTCCTGTTTGTCACAAGGAGAGCGTTCTCCTTCTTGAGGACATCTTAAAGTACTCCCTAATTCAAAACCAGATTTGCTATTGCTTCCCTCTACAACACATACAGTTCTTCATAATTGGTACGAATAACGTATGAGATGCATGAACAACTGATCTCGTCATCGACATCATGGGAGACCGATCCGGTCTGATAACTGAAGATACGTATCGATCTTCGGATGACGAGGACTATAGCTACATTTGTAGTGCATCGGAGTCCGATCCGGTTAAATAACAAAAAATACATATTGATCTTCATTATCCGCCACTCGATACGTACCATTTGTTATCCGACCAGATCGGACTCCGATGCACTATAAATGCAGCTAAAGGAGAAAAGCACAGAAGTCTCTTTGTCAGAGCAGAGCTTATTCTTTGTCGACTGTTGTAATGAATGGTCGAACCGGTTCTTAGTGACTAAATTGAATAAAATGTATCAAATTTTACAATTCTATATTTTTCAAAATTTCCTTTACAACTGGTCCCGGGTTTTCTGCACTCCTGCGCTCACCCATCTGGTAAATAACAAATCACGATAGTAGTGGGTCACAAATCAGCGAAACACCATTCCTCACAGCGGAGCCGCAGAGTAACCTCAACCATTTGCACTCTTACGTCCAGCTACAACTGCCACCAATCTCGCTAAATGGCACTTTTCCGATTAGCGGTCCCAAAAACTTCATTTCCCCGTCGAACTTTTAGGGTTAGGGGCGGTATCACTACAGATAATTTCCCGTTGCAACTTTTAGGAGAGGGGTGGTATTTGAGGTGTTGAACACGGATATCCTAATCATTTTGTACCGCAAATCCATTTTTGTAGGGTACGAAACGTTTGCCTTAGAATATGGGGGTTATTTCAGAGGCTAACCACGACATTTCATTTTATTTCACTTATTTATTCAGCAGTGACACCAGTCCGCCATCTCCATTCTTTCGCCGGTATCGGCATTTTCTCTCGATTTCCAACAGTATTCCCACCGTAGCAGTACAAGATGGGGTAGCGGTACTGAATAGACACGATATTCACGTTTAGTACCTCGAATAACCCCCTTTCCTCCCCTAACCAATGCAAAGCTTCAGAAGATTCTGTGATATACCGTATACCTACCATAACCGTATAAAAATGTGGTTATGGTACAAAGTGGAGAGAATATCGTACTCAGCACCTCAAATAACCGAGCTAAGGGGATTTTCAGCAAAAATTATTTCGATGTTTCTGGCTCCGTTGAAGCGGAATGGTGTCCCTGTGATGAATTCCCCTGCAACGATTTCAACCGAGCTGCGGTTGACCAGACGAGAACGAGGTCAAAATAGATGACTTGATGCTACACTTCCTCAGCCTCTAAATAGAGCTGTATCTATGGCAAGCAGAGGCGGCAGAATGTTCCAAAAAGGGAAAAGCCACAAGAGTGAAGAAGGCGGAAACGATACCTAAGAAAGATATGCCACTAGTGCTGCTAGTAGAATTTAGACTTCGGTGAAATTGTGATCTTACAACTAGTTACAGAATGAACGAGGTAAGATCGTCCTAATTCTAAGTGTTCTATGTCGACATCAGAATCAGTAGTAATACAGGGTTGCACAACTTAGTCTGAATGGGCTGTGGCCTTCAAATTTCCACTTCTTTCACCGGAAGATGATAATATGACATCAAAACAAAAGATGGGCTGTCTATAAACAGAAGAAATGCCCTATCAAGAAAAGAGCAAGCTTCTCTGATTCCGTAGAACACAGTAATGATTAAATAGAAACCAGCCATTGATGAATTAGGGTTCAGAATGCGGATAGGGTCAAGTGGTAATTGTCATATATCGATATAGCTGCAGAGGTAACCATGTGAATTGATGAAGAGATAACTAATGCAATTTATTATGATGATTTATTTACATATACAAAGCGACAGGTAGAAGCCATTCATAGAGCTCATAAAATTCTTCCACAATAACAAGCTCACATGAGAGGATGTGAGAACACCGAAAGGGTAAAACCATTGAGAACCGCCTAACGAGAAGACATCACTAGAGAATCACTAGAAACAATTCACTATGGCGAAAACGACACATCTGCCACTAAACTGCAAAACAACGTATAGTTCGAGCTTCAGCAAGTGATTAGCTCTTTCACATTTGTGCAACCCATAGAAACCAAAGATAAATCTGTCTGAAGTTAGTTAGTGGAACGTACGAAAATCATTTGAACTTTTGCAAAGAACAATAGAATTCACGAAAAATCACAAAAACAGCTTAAAACTTAACTAGTTCCGCTAAAATTCTACGTAAAGATCACTGGAACCAACGGAATACAACAAATGTACAGGACGGTATTGAGAAGCGGAACGTTGGGGTGAGCATATTACGAATTTCAATCCCGCTACAGAGGGGAAGGAACAGAAAAAGCGCGGAATTCACGAAGGAACCCTGATTTAAATGAAATGTGCAGATTGAAGCCAGTAGTTCACCTTCTCACACCGAGGTTGGTCATACAACAGCAGTGGATGAAGAGAAGGAAGCGATTTCAATTCGCAACTCTGAAAAACAATAAAAATTTTCATGCATGCTTAGGTATACATCAATTAGATCAGCTATACTTTCCAAAGAGAGAATATACACTATTATCTGTGCGCCACAACTGGAAAAAACTTCTCTCGTACGTCTAAATGGAAGAGCTAACCTTCGGAATATCTTCTTTCGCAGAATTCCTAGCTAATTTTTCACTAGAACAACCGGAGTCGCTACCCCGCTCTTCTTCCTCTCCTCTTGATGAGTTATAGGAGGCGATAGGAGCGTCAAAAACTGAATCGCCCAAGCTCTCAGAGTCCAAACAATCCACCTATATTAACAAAATAATGACTCAAATTTAGATGAACAGAAGAAACTGACGCACCAATCGCATTCCGACGTCTGACCGCGTCCGCTTTAGGCTGTGAATCCAGCAATCAACTCCGTTATTGCTTACTTCAGACGAGAATAGGGCCATATCACGAGGCGGGGTACCGAAACAAGAGATCTCCCTGATGTAGCTACGCGTGAAGACAGATGCCCAATCCCGAGCTATTCGTTCGGCTGTATGCGATCTACGAGAAACTAATTTACGCAGACGAGAAGGAGTATTCATATTTCAGCAACAATCTATGAAAATAAACAAATCATAGCTCAAAACTAACCGATGAAGAAGTTTCGCTCGAAGACAGTCTTCCCTGCCACTGTCCAGGTGGGTCATTTCCGGTATCGGAAACAGATGTTGCTGACCAGGTGGAGCACAACCCTCTACTGCACCACCGGATCTAAACCAAAATGGATCATAACAACATGTATGATGGAACCCAGACCGTTGACAAATAAATTAATTAACAAATAAACACCTGCGCTCATTAACTGAGTCTCCTCCAGAATGAGAGCTTGGCCCACAGTGCGCCATAGTAGACCCTCCTGCTTCGTTGTCACCCCCGGATCCGCCTGCTACTCCACCTGCAACAATCTCGGTACTTTTTTTGGAAAAGAAAATCCTACTTTCACCTAAGCCACTGAAAAACACCTTGGCCACCGGTTCTGTCATCAGGATCGTTGTCGCCGTCTCGTTTCCTGCCACAGTACTTCGAACCGAGAATCGATAATCGTTTTCCTTCCTCATCATCTGAGGCTTCAGACGATGAGCAGCTGAAAAAAAAACTTTGACCTGATCGAAAACTGAAATTGGAAGTAGACAGCAAAATAAACCTTGTGCTGCGTCGACTTCGTGCAATAAGCCTTTGATGTTGGTCATAACGCCTGCAAACATCCGGTGATACTACCGCATGACGTGGTCGAATCATGCGAACAGAACTGAAGATTAGTGTAATGCACACATGTTAGTGAAAAAAAATTAATAGGGACAGAAACACATTCAGGATGTCAAGGTTTTCAGTCGCAAACTTGCAAAAACTTAGATATGGGTGGGTGCTCACGGATGCGGTGCAACTAGAGATGGTAAAAAAGGATTTGCAGGGAGCAATCAAGTTTATTTCCAATCTCTACCTATATGTGGTTGGCTGAGGATGCGACCCCGTACTTTTAGTCACTTGAACAGATCCATGTCGTAGATGAACAAGTCCGGTAGATGCCGACCTGTAATATTAGGAATCGATTCCGCAATAGAAGAAAAAGATTAATTTATTTATTATATACATCGTGGAAAGTCACAATGCAACATGTCCGGAACACAAGGAATGAAGCCTAATGTCTCTCATTTCAGTAGCTAGTCTCTTTGGCATTTGTCATAGTTTATGTTACTGAATAGCAGAGTACATTATGATCGCAACCTTTACAGAACGATCATGGTTTTAAGAAGGCAACATGCAACACCTGTTGGCTCGTGCGCCGGTCTGTCTTGATGTCGTCAGAAGCATACCACTCGTCTCCGCGTCCTCCCCTTCTTCACAAATTCCCAGCAGATGTGGAGAAGACGAAAGTTTCCGCATACCACCAGAAGACGAAGAAACTTTTAGACGAGACAATGAAGACAGTGTTGACATCGCTAAAAATTCGACCTGGTTGCCAAAGAACTTGGAATGTACAAATCCTCTTAGAAAGTGTTAGGAATGAGGAACAAACTCCTGCGAAAGAAAAATCACCTAGAGCAAATGAAGTCTGACTAAGCATGAAAAAATGAGCACGAAACTACAGAAAATAGGAATATCTAGAAGAAATCACTTTATTGGAAACATACCTGGTGAAGCTCGCCCACTACTGGTAGGTGGCGAAGGCGATCTACTACTACGAATACTTTCTGGGCTTACTGCTCGTCGCCCACCTCCTATGGCAAAACAGGTATTCGTTTCATAAATAGTGATACAAAAATGATTCCAATAGATTTCAAAGGAGACATACCTAACCGACACAGTTCCAGAAGATCTTGCACCGCTTGTGGACTAACACGATCACGAGCTCCACTAAACATCGAAATAGACGGAGAAGAATTCCTAAATGGCAAAAATTGAGTTTGGAAAAGAAAAATTTGAATTTCCTACCCTATTTCATCTGTACTATAATCACACGAACTCCATTAGAACTATGCAGTGTTATCACACATTGAGTGCGCGTGCTACATCACAAGGCAAAGCTACGTGTGATATAGTTGTTATGCTGCTACGTGGTAAAACCTTTATGATACCGGATATGAAATCTATTGCCCAAGCTAATAAAATGGGTAAGTTCGAGAGGAGCAACATAGGTTCTACGCAGTTCGAAGGAAATCATTGTAAGTGGGGATGAGTACCACCGTCAGCTTTTCAAGATTCTATAAGCTTGCGATTACTGTTCTTCGCCGTCTCTTTCACATTTGCGACAGGATGAGACGTTCACAACAGCATAACATAAATTTCATCAATGCATCATTTCATAGGATGCAAAATATCATTTTGTTTTTTTTTTGAACATTATGCTAAGCAAGTGACCGGGGTTAAGCAGCACGACTGGATATACCACTACAGATTCGAGGTAGACGCACATTGATATAAGCAAAAGCTCGCTCACTCTGGATTAATCCAGAATGCGAGCAGGTATTATGGAATTTTTTCAAAGATGACTTTCTTGGGAGCGGGGAAGAACAACTTGTTGATCAACCTAAAGCCGTGTTTGTGTGCTGTTTTTTTTTTGTTTTTAAATGACCCGCCAATGCACATCATTTTTCAACGTGCGACGAAAGGAGAACTTTGTTCCTCGGTTAAAAATGGTTCCACAATGTGCATTCCAAGGATGACAAGACAATAGTTTTTGAGAGTGCAAGGGCAGAGTCGTAGCAAGATCGTGGAAACCAGGCAAGTCAAATCATACCAGCCTTATAATTATTACCAGTCTGGCCGTCCGGCTATCGCCGAACTTCCAGACTTCTTCTAATCCTCGCTTCGCTCACACTCACTTATCTTATAATCACACCACCAATCTAACTTACTGCACTACCAATTTTTTTACTGAAAAAAAAAAACGATGGAAAGTGTAGCATCGCACTGCTTTCTCCTGCTGCCTTTCCTCTACGCTAGGAAACCTCACCTCTTGGTCTGCTATAGCTTTCAGTGGAAATGATTAGAACCAGCTAATTATGACCGATTTACCGTGAAATGATGACAGCAATTGGTTGCCAGTTCTTGCATGTTATGACCGGTAAAGTGATAAGGGTTAGTTTGAGTATAAAAGAGGGGGGTGGGGCATGGTTAGGTACAAATGAGAAGGAACCAACACCGGAAGGGGTGTGAGATGGCGCAAAGGGTAATACACACCATACACCTGTTAAAGGGTGCTATCGTTTGACGCTTACCAATACTGCGCTCTGATACGACACTCAGTTGGAGGTGATTACGTCACGAACTGCTTTTTTTCTGAATGGCTCAGGCGCACTTCTCCAACAACAGTGGGATCCGCTGATGGAGAAGTGCCTTTGACGCAACTATGATTGCGGTGGGCAATGCTGTAATAAGGGTGGGCCGGCGTCCAGAAGCAGGGATTCGCCAGCTGACGGATCCAACGGTGTGAAAATATTATGTGATATTCTCGCTTCTTGACGCTTTTAAACTGTTAGACGCCGGCGCACCCTTACCACAGCAGTTGACCCATCTCCTCCACTTCTAGACGCCGGCGCACCCTTATCGCAGCAGTGGACCCGTATCCCCCAGTTCTGGACGCCTGCGCACCCTTATCACAGCAGTGTAGCCATCTCCGTACTTCTGGGCGCCGGCGCACCCTTGTCACAACGGTGGACCCGCAACGAGTCCGCAAACAACCTAGAGATATGGTTGGAATAGGTAGCTAGTATCCCTTCAAAACAGGATGAACGAATTTCGTGACACACAGGCACACATGTACACAAAGACTAAGCCCGTTATTGTAAGTCATGATATTTAGGAGCGATCGTTGAAACTCCTACTGTGCGAGCAATGCAAACGCCTCGATTTACCTACTCGCGTCACAGCGAAGTCTGGTACGTACCAACTTGGTGTATGACCGACCACCGCCCCATCAAGGTCATTCGTAGCAGCTCTGGTACTAATGCAACACCTCCCAAGCGCGAATATCTAATTTATTTTTTGTGTTTACTTATGCAAACAATGGTAATAGCTCTCGGGGTGAGTCGGTACAGCTGGCAAAGGTCGACAGACCCAGTTTTTCTAATGTTAATGAGCTTAACAATATCGCCGGTGATCAAACTATGCTAACTTGGCACCAGTTCACCATATTCCCCATACAGTTTCCATAATTTTTTGGCTTCCATGAACATTTTAATCTGAAAACAATTCAAGAACAATAATATTAACTAGTGCAGCAAAGCAATGACGAGAAATATGTCAACTATTTTCTACTACGATTCGACGGCATATTAATGGACTTGAAAATAGGGTCAAACATGCAACTATGCGCGTGAGTGCAATTTATGAGTTTGCGTTCCACGAATTCCATGCAAAAACAGTGACATGAAGCATACCATGCGTTCTTTCAATAAATCAAGCAAAACTAAAATTCACATACAAATGACATAACCACCTGCGTGCAAGATCCATGCGACCTGGGAAACTTTGGAGGCGAAGACGAGGCTGCAGAACTGCTTCATCAGACTTCGAAAACATGGAACGAACTGCGTTTGAAGACGGTCCGGTTACTGAGGTACGCGTTCGAGCGAACTTAGCTCGTCGTTGAGCGACTACAAGCTCAGATGGGCTGTGTTCCGTGTCACTGAGACTGATTTTTGACATAATTGGACAATGTTCAGCTATTGGAGAAAGATCCTCGAATTGCGTGAGCACTCGTGGAGTCAACGGGGAGCGAACTTGCTCGGAAGTTTCATCGTCCACAGACGACTGTCGTGAATGGAGTCCCATTTTGCTACTACGAACGGGCGTTGATGTGAAATCGTTGGAAAAATTTCTGAACAATACAGAGAGACAGCAATAAGCAGCTGTGTAAAAAAGACACGAACACCATAGGAACAACAAAAAAATAAGGAGTCACAACAATGTACAGACACAAGACATCACAACTAGGGGCAAAGTAAGAAGCGACACGTAAATCCGTCGGCGCTAGGGAAACGAGCATCTCATCCGAACGTACCTACTACTATGACGACTCGATCGCATATAGGATGAGAGTTCCTCTTCGCTCTCTTCCTTGAGAATAGAACAAGGACGAGCTCGCCAAGAGTTCGATCTACTGCGACAACGGGAGCCAGCTGCAGGAGTAGCACCTTGAGTTCGTGAGTCACTGAAAGATGTAGAGTCAGGTGGGCAATAGTTTGGCTTCAATTTTAACATATAACAAAGCTCCAGTGAAAGGAAACAATAGAAAAGAATAGCTCCAGAACTTGGAAGTAGCAGCAAGATGGTGTCGTAAATTTAAATTCAACAAAATAATTGTCAATGAGCAACTATCCGTATTTGGAACATCGTGATTCTTGCAATTTCAGGAAGGGCAGGAAGGCATTACTGGGGATACAAGACATGTAATACTTTGGAGAAAGGAGAAGAGCAACAACGGTGCACAAGGAAACATTATAAAAGAGATGTTTATGTATATATGTTTTCAAGTACGTATGTGATTGTTGGGTGTTCGTAAGGAAAAAAAAACTATAAATTATCCATCAAATATATAAATGATAAACCGTACTTTTCCAAAGGTTCTTCATCAGGAACAACACTGCCTGCTTTTGCCATCAGTTCCTTAGCTTGTTCTTCTCTACAGCTAGCCAGAATTCGTTCAGCGAGAAGATAGTATGTCGCAGTCATTGAATTGTAGTCGTCATTTTCAAGAGCTCTTAAAGACATTTGTAGAGCTCTGTTGACAGCTGAAGAAATGTGTCATACCTGAGTATTGCATCCTCGGTCCCAACACCACCCGCCACCATCTGTTCGATAATCGTTGTATGGGCGGAATGTGGCAAGTGATGCTTTACTATTAATGGCAATGCCTGAAAAAGGTTATTTCATTTCAATTTCCTCGGTATGCGATGTTTATTACGTCTACAACAATATGATAAATCAACCAACAGCAGCATGACCACGATCACCAGCCATGACCCAAGGATTCGATACAATTTCAGCAAGTCCAGCTCGCTTCGACGGATCACGCACCAGCATACGTTGGATTAAGCTAAATACACGGAAATATTAGGTGCGTGCAAAAGTTCCGAGGCAGTTGATGGTATTTCATCGTTTGATGTTGTTTCGCTCCTTGCGGTTTCCATATCCTGCATTTTTTTTTTCATATGTACTTGTAGTCGGAAAACTCTGCTACCTTATCACTTTTGGCTCAGATCTAAATCACAGCGTTGCTGTATCTTAGCCATAATACTAATGTTAGGTGCAGTCAGCAAATTTGTGGAATTTTGCTTTATGAATTCAAATACGGACGATCTGCGAGGGGAGCAACCCATAGTATCAACTTTTCGTTCGAGCATGGTATCTTCTCCCCAATGCCAGGGACTCGTGGGCTCTTGTGAAATCTAGGCGGAAATGGGAACATGGAAAATGCTTCACGAGCCAGTCAGTAACTTGATCTCCAAAGAGGCGATCGAAAGTGCCACGTTGAATCAGACCCAGTATAAGGTATGCAGGACATTACGAGGTAATTACTCAAATATGTCCCGTCACTTGAAGAAAATCGCTAAGAAGAGAAAGATGAATAAACGAATTTCGTGTGAGCTGAGCGAAGAACATCAGCGTCGCCACCTAGACGACTGCATATATTTGATCTATTGATTTTCTAGCATGCTGTTTCTTGGGCGGAATCTTATTAGTAATGCAGTGCGGGCCATGTACGTTAATAGGAAAAGGTCGTTTCAGGATCTAGATATTAGCGACTTACATAAAAAGGGGACAAACCATCGCTACACCTTTAAAATTTTTTTCCTTTTCTGGTCAGCAACTTGAGTAATCCGCAATGAATTTTTTCAAAAACAGATTTACTACTATTGTTGAGTAATACGCTCTTTGTCGAAAGTCATTATGGGGAAACTCTCAAAGGCCAACATAGGTCCGGCATATGTGGTCCGCTGCTGCTGCGGGATTACGGATACCATCACGCTATACAGAGTGACAACAAAGTCTTTGGCCAAAGATTTTATTGCAATTATTTCTTGCGCTTTGTCTGGAAACCCATGACTTTGTATCCGCGTTAACAACCCAAATGTCTCGAACACACATGCAAAATTTCATAATCCATAGCCCTATTTGAACCTTGTATGACTTGCAAACATGGAACAAGGTAGAGATGGAAATGGCCGCAAGTACAGTCTCGGTGACATCTTTTCCAATAACTTCCTATACTTGGCTCTTCAAATCACCAGTTTTCTGCTCAATATTAAAGAGGATATAAGCTTTCTGTCCTAGGGAGATCCGTGTGTAAACTCGTCTTATTGACCGAAAATGATCAATAGACTGTCACCACCACTTTTTCCTACTAGAATGCACAAAACAAAGAGCAAAAGTGGGCAGAGCGAAACCCGGAGAGGCATATTATTTCTTAGGCTTAAGCATGTCTGACAGAAATAAGGTGGGCTTTTGACAAAAGTTTTCCATCAAGTTTCGAAAGAAAAAGCAAGAAAAAGTTGGCTCAGACTCTAGAGTCCCTGATTCCACCAAACCATCATGCTTGCTTAATAATTATCATGCTCCCTGAAACGGAGACCTCTCGACTTCTGAATTGTAGTCCCACAAGCACAGAAGTTGAGCTAAGTTTCACTCAAACACCAACTTCCCTAGCATAGACTCAACAAGAAAACAGGGTCATGATATCTAGACCAGCTTGCGGCCCTCGTGCGTTACAGTAGCCAACGGTTTTGTCAACTCTACGGAGAAGCCAGAAGAGATATCCGAAATCAAGAGTGGATTCTTAAAGCGCATGAATTCTATATAACCCAGGTGAATTTCTAGACCGCTACCCCACCTGGTGCCAGTCTTACAATTTATTTTATTTGGCCAAAGATTTTGTTGTCACCCTGTAGTGTCAAGCGTGTAAAAAATGGACAATTCGGGCTTTGAAGTTCTCATGTGTTCCATATAGTTTTTGGACCTGTCCCTAACAAAATATCCCCCTTTCAAGCTTCTAAATCGTCTCATCCGCTGTAAAACTTTCACGGAACAGACCCTACTCAAAAACGATGTGTGCCGCTTTTTCAAGTGTAAACCTGTCAAATTCAAGGCTTCTGAAAAAATCTTTATGCGCTGCGTGAGCAACACTACACTGGTGCCACTGCTTTTTGATAGGTCGAAATTGTTGACTTTGGGCCGACATACGGCGTTCCAAAAAATTAAGTGAAACTGCCCGGAACTTTTGCACGCACCCTAATAAAAAAATTAGCGAACTAATTATGTGAGAAGCAACGGAAAAGTGGGTATATTTTGGAGGAAAAAAAGAAAAGAACACTTTTTCAAGGCAACTTCTCTGCTCTCATAAGAAAAGCATAACATACTTTTTACATGCGTTAGAGAGGTGTTCAGGAGTTGTGTACCGGCAGTCCAAGATCTTCGTAAGAGTTTCAGAATCATTTGCCTCTTGAAACGGAAGTCTTCCACAGACCAGCATGAATAGAATCACACCCAAAGACCAGACGTCTGAATACAATGCTAGTGATCGAATGACATTAAAACAATCCAAGTGAAAAACGGGAATCCATAACAAAACGCAAACCGACCAACAGCTGGGGCGTCATATGCATCGCCAAGTAGGATTTCTGGAGCAGAGTATGCCAAGGAGCCACAGGCCGTGCGCAACTGTTCACCAGGTTCGAATAGGTTGGAGAAGCCGAAGTCTGTTAGTTTCACCATACCGAGCTTTTCAAAGAAAACCACGTTCTCTGGCTGAAAACATGAAGCAAAGGTGAAACAAAAACCAAAGAAGACAACAAAAGATATTGCTAATGAGAAAAAGAAAGCCATATACCTTCAAGTCACGGTGGACGACATGAAGACGATGGCAATAATCAATCGCCGTTATAATTTGGCAAAAATACTGCTGAGCTAAGGGTTCGGCCACACCCTAAAAACAGCAGCTAAGAAGCAGAGGAAACATAAATTAACAGTATCTAATATAAAAACACATGGCATTTACAACACAGAAAAAACTCTTATTTTCAAGAAAAAGAGTGCCATCCATTCACAGCAGGGTCGAGCGTGATGATGGTAAAAAGCCGATCCCCATACGACCCCCCCCCCCTTTGAGCCACCAAAAATACGACCCCCCCCCTTTGCACACAAATTTCCTTCTATGCTTGCAGAATTTAGATATTTAGATGTCCCATTTCAGGTGTTCGTACTGCGATAGGTGTGGTGGAGCCAGAGCATAGGAAGGAGAAAGAGGCGCTTTTGTATCTAAGTAGTTGTTTGGAAGTTTTTTGGAAAACGTTGAAATTTACGCGATGGACAGAAGACAGTGCATTAACTATGCAATGTTGCTTACGTAACTAATGAGGCTCGAACACATCAAGAAAAAAACATCTATATACATCATCTACATGGTGAAGGGTTCGATCCCTACCGAGGCTAAAATTTTTGCTGAGGGTTAAAACGTATGCGGTGAGCGAATTTCAGTCCGTACAGAGTTTCTAAACGAAATACCTTCGTATTCGTCACGAAAAACAACAATACACATCATCGACATGGTCAAGGGTTCGATCCCCTCCGAGGCTAGAATTTTTGCATGGCGTAAAATGACACGCACTTGTAGTAGATTCGAGATGATCGACCGTAAAGCACGAAATAACTGTTTATAGGGGTGGAGAACTGGGTAGGACTTTCAGTACGGACGTGCGGAAATTTCAGCCTAAAATTTTGACTCGTTCAGAGGCATGGTTGTAGTCGGACACGAATATCAGAAGATCTGGCCCGTTGAGGTCCCAATTTTTTTCAGGTTTCTAATAGTCGAAGGTTTGCGCTTTCATGCTGTACAGCTCGTTTTTCTGCAGCTGCTTCCACCGCGATTCAACTCCGTCGATAAAAACATGGAAAAAAGGCCATTTTTATCGACGAAACCTCATCTCCGTAATTCCCGTGCTGAATCTTTCCTCTTGAAGCTGGAGACCTGAAACTTGGGGGTAAAGCACTATTGGGTAGGGTCCATAAAACGACTTTTTACCGGCCTGCAGGCTGGGTAAGACATGCGAAAATTTTAGCCTATAACCTCCCACTTTTCACTGTTCAAATCATACTGTTAAAGTAGTTTAATCACGTCAAAACAAATTCTGTGTATGGATAATTCAGTGTCCCACTTCGTCCGTTTTTTCTACCTCCTTTTCCACACTAAGGCACCCCCCTCCCGACGACGACCCCTCCCCCTTACGACCCCCCCCTCTTTCCCCATCCCCCCGTACGGCCCCCCCCCTTGATAATTTATCGACACACGCTTGACCCTGATTCACAGTGTAAGAAAGGCAAAGTCAACCAGTGACGCAGTGAACTGCATACACTGGCAGACAAACCAATTAATAAAGGAATGGGATTGTTAGGTGTGGGTCAAGCATGATTTTACAATGATCAAAGAAGATCATTCTTCAGCATAGAAAGCATCAAAGAATTTAGGTGTGCATCAGTAACTATGGGGTAAGAAGCAGTGACGAAGCTGATTCTATTAGCGAAGTTAACATGGAGATTTCAATGGACGGACTTCAAAAAATGAATCTATGAACTTCCTAGGGAGATCCAGATGATGAAAAGTATCTAGAATAAAAATAAAGGGCAAAAGAAAACACATTCTGAACTTAGAGCTGATTTTTTTTGTAAGAGTTAGACACTTCTTCCATCACGCAAATAATCATATATAGTGAAATCGAATTTTCTTCACTGACAAGTGGTTTTTCAGGACAGATGAAGAGCGATTTTCCACCCACAAAAGGTAAATCTGAAAAAAACTTACATTTTCATGCTTTATGATGAAGTCGTGCATATCATAATCACCGAGCTCAAGGATGAGGAACAATTTTGTATTGGTGTCGATGACCTCATACAGACGAACGATGTTCGCATGTTGCACCAATTTCATGCAACGCACCTAAATGGAGTAAATAAATTGTGGAAATGACAATAATAAAATGTTAGATGCAATTAGAGTTAGAATTCCTAACTTCTACAACAATTAAAAGTAGAAATCTTACTTCCTGCATAACATGCGATGTTGCCTCAGGATCGAGATTCGACTTGTCGATGATTTTGACGGCAACCTGACAAGAAGAATTTTAGAAAAATGTTAATCAAGAGTGCCAACTGGTGTCAAACCCAAAGGATAGGAAAGAATAGGAATAGAAAAAATGTGTGTAAGCCAGGTACCCTTTCTCCAGTGAACACATGCCGGGCAAGTTTCACCACTGCAAAATGTCCCTGTCCTATCGTGTGTTCCAAATCGTATAGCCCAGCTATCCTCGCATCACGAATGTGTATGGAACGCTTCCGAACGATCTCAGCCATAGCGGCACCGCGAAAAAAGCAGCATGGATGGAAATCTAAAAGAAGGACTGCAGTAGCGGAGTGACGTTGGAAGAAAATCGATTTGAAACTTTCGGATCATGCAGGGGAAAAATAAAACAAAAGGTAAACGACTGTGTAACGGAAATGTGCAGCAAACAGCTTCGCTTAATAACTGGACGTTACTATCGGCAAGCGAAAAATACCAAAACTGTAACCAGCGATTTATGGGGGGAATAAGTTCGTGCGGTTCTCCCAACTTTGGCACTATTCCACTTGCTCTGCCCCAAAATCTCAAAATCAAAAATTTCTTTGAAACTTCGGTACAATATGAGGGTGATATTTGAGATTTTGGGGCAGAACAAGTGGAATAGTTCCCCAACTTCTCCTATTACTGTGATTTGAACTTCTAACTTGAATTGAATTTTACCAGTACTACAGCTGTGTTCTTCACATCTCATTACACCTTGTTTCCTATCCCCATGGAGTTTTATAGCCAAATTCGATGATTATAAACACCTCCAGCACATCCTTTTACACAGCTGCAATCGTGGACCAAATGCAGCTCAACCAGTTAGAAACATTAACGTTTGTACAGGGAGCTCGTTTGACAAAAGGACGGCTAAGAAGTAATATGCCTGTTCTCGAGACTTTGGACTGGAACATGCCTCTCGTTCTACACATCCAGTTTGTGAGAAATAGGGGCAATTATCCTAGATTAATAAAAGAATCATTACTGATGCTAACTCCCAACAACAAATAGACTTAGCTAAGATATTCCAAACATCGGCTTTTCATAGGTATAGAATGGAGAACTTGCCCGAACCCGGCGGAATTCGTAGACGAGGAAAATAGCTGTACAACTGAATGGTTAAGGTCGATTTTTTTTCCGTGAAATATAGCGATGCACATGGGGAACCGCATAAAATCAATGTCCGACCAAATATAGGTTTGTAAAAGTCGAAGAGTATAAGAATAAAAACGTTCGAGGTGACGTCTACAACAAAATTATTTCATCAAAGGAAAAGTTTCATGAATTGCAAAAAGGTTGGAAATGTAAGGTTGAAATGTCCATGATGTAAGTAGAAGAAACGGTAGGAATAGCATAAGAAGAAGATATCAAAATAGACGACAGCAGATTCATAGAATGCGAGAATCGTTTTATTTAATTGTTACATGAAATATGTCATGTCAATAAGAGTGACAACGAAAAATGTCAATGAGACAACAAAGCAAAGCAAGTGGCAATCAGCAGAAAGTCGCCCCAAGATGATCAGGGGTTGAAAAAAATGCATTATATGAGGACAGAATCAGTAAACCTAGGGATTTAGAAAATTATTGTGAAATTCATCTAGAAGGTGTTGGATACTAAGGAAAAGAGAAACAAGATGAAAAACGAATGCTAGATGGTCAGCCGACTCTACTTTACAGAAGAAGAATTTGCAAACCGATGAAAACGAAACGTCAAGGAAAACATGGAAAACACTCGAGAGTAGGCATTTTGGGGAAAATGAGTAGTTCCTGAGCGATACTTCTTGCTGAGGTGACAACAAGATTGGCGAATGTGGTGACTGGAAACTGAAGAAAACAAGATGAGGGAGCGACACATTCAGAGCTAGGGAGTTGGGCGATCAATAAAGTAGGCTGGCGCTCGGTCGAAAAAACGGTTGTGATCGTCGGACATCCACTGATTGCGACGAAGCGGAAGCCAAGAAGAAGCGGCAGCGGGATGTGGACATCCCAGGCGAAGTGCCGCGGAACAGCGCCCTAATCGATATCTGAGTGGAAAAGTGAATTACCGGAAAAAACGCAATCCCGGCTGAATCGGCATTTGGTCGCGTCTTAATCACCGCCTGCCGCTCCTAGTTCGGCAGACAATTCCAGCAATTTCAAAGGTAATGAGCCTTAGATAGCCGTTATGAAGAGAGCCTACGTCGAGCCTTGATGACAAAAAGCACCACCCATGCTAATTTTCTGTTCTGAAATGGGGTATACAGGGTGCGTCAAAATTATTGACGCACCTAAAATGAGTCTGTAGAAAAGAAAAGATGCAAAAACATTCCAAATGAGCATATGCAGAATAAAGCCCAAGTCTTGGCGATCCGAATAAATGCATTCTTGTTCAAGCTCCTTCTTTGCTGAAGCAGTCACGGAGACGACGAGGGATCGCAATGCCTCTGCGCCGCAACTAACTCAGGTCGACTTTGTCCCAGATCTTGAACAGATAAGCCTTTGGGAGCTTGATGTTTTTGTGGATTATAGCGCAGCTCTTGCTCTCTAAGATGTCCATATGGGGTCATCCGTAGACTGGAACTCGGTTCACAAGGAAGCCTATTCTCCGCCAAGTTGAAGTGCCTCAAGTAGATTTTTGAAACTGGACCCGTGCCACTTTTGTCTTCTGAGCAACAGCCAAGCCCTGCCAAAGTACCTATGAATTCATCTTGTGATGAGAACTAAGACAAGCGAGAAAATGTGCTCTCAGAAGATTGCTTGAATGAGAAACAAGAAAACGAAAAAATTTTCTATAGTAAAACATAGATGCCTTTCTCTGGCTGGGACACGATAAGACTTGCGAACAAGGAACACGATTTCATGTGGTACTTGGAGAGCGAGACCTGCCCTACTTCCCTTGAGAGTGTCGTTTTCCTAAAGCTTACCCTCTTTATAATATGGAGGGATAATGGACGAACTTCAGTTGCGGCGCATCGGCGATTTTCTCTGCCGACATGTTCGTGGCTGCTTTTACAAGGAGAGAGCGCTCTCCGAACAGGAGTGGATTTTTTGTATTCGCTGAGACATGACCTTCATTTTGGATATGCATATATGGTGGTTTTCGGAATGTTGTCCCTTTTACAGCATAACTTCAGTGCGTCAATATTTATGACGCACCCTGTAATTTGTTGCCCCTGTGAGAGTATCCCCAGACTTCGCCAGCAATCGTTGCGATCGCCACGACAGCCGGCTGTCGTCGCGATCGCCGCGATCGCCACATGGATAAAGTGAATGAGGAGACCCCAGACGTGAGAGCGATGATAATACATAGATGGGGCGTGGCGGTCGATAGGCATCGTTTCCACTACTGCTATCACTCACATCGCCAGTTCATTTCGGCCACATCTTGGAGAGTACGGGCGATGAGCTCCGTTTGGCAGCGATCCATGGCGTTGTAACGTGCAATCAATACGTATCATTTCCACGATCCTTATCTCTTATATCTCCGGTTCATTTCTATTCATTTTGAACTGGCGAAGTCTGGGGATACTCTGAACGATTGTTAGCGAATCAGTATTTTGAAAAAAAGGCAAAGAACCTCCACATACAGTGAGCGTCGATAGAAGTGCGTTTTCCGCGGACTCTGGAGGCACGTGGCGGATCAAATCGCTCGCACCGAAATTGTCGCTGAGACAGCAAACCATGAGCTTTTATTGATATTGAAAGTTAATTAGTTTTCTTTTCCTGGCGACAAATAGGTTGAGGAACTATAAGAAAACCCCATGATTTACTATGACGGCGGAGATTCCAGCGCGAGCGAGGCCGTTGCGGTGCATGCTTAACGAGACCGCGGAAAACCCACCTCCATTGATACCCACTGGATGTATATACCTTCGCAGATATTCCTCTGACTGCCAAGCCATTGCGAAGCACGCTGAAGTGGGATAGAGACTGAACGACGTGCCAGTTTACGCTCCTGCATGCACTTCTGCAGGGGACTCCAAGCGTCCAGGTGAATGCGGAGCAGTGCCGTGGCGCGGCGCGGCACTCTAGATGTCTGCTGGGTACTACAGTATTTCAGCGGCCCACTACCGACCCCAAACTGGGATGCATGAATTTGTTCAGAAACTTGCATATAGGGGTACTTGAGGGTGCCGATTACGAATATCATACTCGTTCTGCGTGGTAGTATCGATTCTATCGATTTTATCGATTTTCTTCAAAAACTGGACTTTCCATTAGATCGGTCTAAAACCTTTCTCACTGGATTTCTGTATTACTGGCGTTATTGAGGGTGTTGGTTACAAATATGATGAGCATTTTCCGAGAAACGGTCGATATATTGATGAACACTTTGAGAAAAGGGCAATTTATACTGGGTGCGTGCGACTGACGCGCGTGCGTCTATATGATGAAAAATAGGGCTCAGTCGCATAGCAGTCGCATCGCAGTCGCAGCTCAGACGCACGCGTTTACGACCTCGCGGCAACCGCGCGTTCTTTTCATTGAGGATCTACATGCCGTGTTGACCGATCTTCATGGAAAATCCCATGTAAATGGATGCGTGCGACTGATGCGCGACTGACGCACGCAGCTGGTATAAATTACCCTATAGGCAGTTCAGAAAAGAGTCGGTATTGGTGCATTTACAGACTGAAGGAAGGCTGTGCGGTTGTGCACTATCAAGCACGCCTGGTACTGATTGAACACGACCGCGCTTCAGTCCATAATCCTTCTACCAGTACCGACTATAGTCGGTACTGGTAGAAGGATACCAGTACCGACTATAGTCGATACTGGTAGAAGGATTACACCGGACTGACCGGGGTACCAAATAATAATGGTCGGGCTAGCTGCGCACTAAAACCGGGCTGACCGGAGTACCAAGTTATGACTGTCGGGCGAAGTGCTCACCGAAACCGGGCTGACCGCTGCACCAAAACTGAGGTAGCGGACCGAGTGCGATACCGAATACGCGTGCCGGGCTGACCGCTCATCCCTATCGACCTGTCAACCTGCCAAGACACGTCTAGCGGACAAACACAAGATTCGGAATTGGCGTCGACAAAGTTGTGTCATTCCACTTTGGCCGTTCTCAATTTTCCTAATCCTCTTGTATCTATTAGTCTTATCCTTTACCTTCCCGAGCGGAAGTGGTCATTTCTATACGAAACTTTTTGAAATTTCCTCGTGTATTTGCAAATTCCACTCCTCATTATCTCTTTTCTCTGGCTTCAGTTACTGCACGATATTTGAGAGCAACATTCGTTGACAAATCGCTGCTATGAATTCTCTTTTCGCTATCATCACAAACAGTTTCTGCATCGCCGCGCAACTACCTATTACTTTCTGACAACACTCCTTCCCCCACCCCAAATTCCTCCTCTGAAGCGTTTGTGGCCAGCTAATTCAATCTGACCGGGTGCAGTCTGATTTGATGACCACGGGCAACCTACTGTTTACCGTAGATAACCCTTCCAGAGGAGGTCAATATCAATGAACATACTGTTTGTTCCAAAAATCAGAGCAATTCAATGTGTTTTGTTTAATTACACAGCGCGCATTTTATCACAAGCCTAATCATGGAAATTGGCGCTATCAATCGACGATCGATAGCGGGAAGCGCGCCAAAACATATCTCGCCTATAACAACGTTGCGATACTCACCTCATCTTGGCGGACGGCCAAGTGGCAAGATTCGTGAAAAAGACAGTAAATTGTGATATCATGTACCTTCATTTCATTGGAAGAAGAACGAAAACTTCACGGAAAGAATAATATTCGTGACTCCCTCAGAATGTCAGACAAAAGGAAAGGAAACTCCAAAAAAAGAAACTGAGACTTCAGACGACAGTGAGAAATCGAAACATTCAACAAAAGCATCAGCTTATTCGATCAGACTCAACAGAAAATCCGCTAAAGACAAGCGCCTTATTGAACTCCCACACGTGATCCAGGAGTTGCTCCCCGGTAAGTCGCGCTAGCTCTGTAGGATCGCACTGACTTCAGCTGTTCGACTGTTTCAGCAGGTTTCGCCGAAGATTTGGGTGGGCATGGGCAGGACGAGCTCAGGGTAGGGGTGGCGGTCGACTTGAGCGATTCTGTGTAAGTTCTTACTCATTGCTTTGGGTAGGTTTATCAACCTGGGACATCTACTACAGGTACTATATGTCTCTCGGGAAGTCGAAGGAGGAAAGTGATGAAACTCTGAAGCGCATAAAAGACCGGCTGGAACTGAGAAGCGAAGCTTTCTCAGCACTTCAAAAAGCATTGTGAGTGGCTGTAGTTACAACATCCTACGGGCATTTCATGACTTATTATTTCAGGAAAGATGAAAGAGGCTACTCCTATGGAAACTTAAATGGAAACTTCACATGGATCCCAAGCAGTGTGAGTGCATGTTTCGTAATTGTTCGTTCACAATTATCATTTGTATTCAACAACTATTTCAGAAGAAAGCGAAAAGAAGACGTGTCGCTCTAGAAGAAGACGACGAAGAGGAAAATTACGGAAGAATTGCGAAATTCGCGACGGCTGAAGATTCCAACGGTTTCTTAAACGTGGAGACCTAGAAGATGTAGGCGATAGCGTGTTTTTGTATTGTTTTGTTCTTAACTAGCTCATTTACCACCTGCTTGTTTTTCGGATTGTGTTTATTGATCTCCATATGGACTATTTTGTTCACATCAATGAGCTTTTTTGGTTCGGCAGTTTTTCCCGTAATTTGTTTGGTGTTTTTCAGATTCGTTAGTGTATTTCATAAGTGTTCACTTGTTTCATGAGTTTTCTCCGGATGGTTTCTTACCATTTCTCCCGGTGTGCTAATAAACACTAGTTCTTCTTTGTTGTTGTCTCCTATCGATAACGAATCAATCAATAACAACCTGCGTCGTTATGAGCTCAAAAATCCCATTCAGTGCGGACTGACCGATGATCATTACCGGACTGACCGACCCCACTTGTCGGGCTGACCGAGGAGATGGCTACGGTCAGCCCGATAGGTGGGGCCGGTCGGTCCGTTTTTTTTTTGTCTGAGGAGGATGTACATATACATGCCATGTTGACCGGTCTCCATGAAAAATCCCTTGCAAATGGATGCGTGCGACTGATGCGTGACTGACGCACGCAGCTAGTGTAAATTAGCCTGAAGTCGTGAACTATACCACTGAACGATTGAACAATCTGAAGGAACCGAATGAAATTGAGTATATGACGCAAAACGGCTACTATGATATTCGTGACCAACACATCCAAGAACCTATTTCTGCAAGTAATAAGCAGTTTGATTTGTAAGTGTTATCCTCATTAATAGCATGTGCAGAAATGGAGATACTGTTAACACGCTTCTGTTCAAAGAGTTTCGATGAAGAAATGTTTGTTTAGGTAAACATGCAACAAAAAGAAGGGCATGAACAAAGTGTGGCGGCTTTGTAGATGGGAGGATGTTGGCTATTTGTGTATTAGGCATACAAATTAAGAATAGTCGCAGTCTTTATTCGCTCGACTTGCACTCACTCGTGCAGTGGTAGATATTCTAATAACATATAGGGGCGCGGCTCCGCACCTTATGTAAAGTATTTCGCCATGTCTCATAAGCATATCATATGCGACACAATTAATGGCCCTTGTCACGGGCAATACAAGGGGACCAGATACGGTAAAGAAACTTGAGGGAGGAGTGCCGCTTCTGTCGGCCCACTCCGGGGCTCAAAAAGGGAATGACAAAAAGAAAACATGGAATGAGGAAAAAAACTTATGTAATCGTGATACAGAAGCGAAAAGATCATACGACTGTGCCCCCAGTTAGTGAGATTGTGGCAATATCCTTTTCCGAGGCGACTTCTTGTGCAGTTGTAGGTCGTCCAGTCCAGGAAGTCGTCGAGTAAAGATGTGAAGTAGTGAGGGCGGGATGGCAGTGGCAGAGTAGTGTAGTAATTGAGAGGAAGAGGTTGCTGATGATGAGTAAATGGTAGTAGAGGAGTTGGCGTATTATTCAACGCATTTCGGCCTCTTTTTTGAGGCAACTCCCGCCATAGTAGTGGCATGCCATGCACAACTGCGGAGTTTTTCGCTGCTGTAGCTTTGTTATCCGACGGGATCGGATTCCGACGCACTATAAACAACGCTTTTAGGTGTCCCTGCATGACGTATTTTTGCCCTGCGGCATTTTGAGTGCACGACAGGTGACCCTGCCACTACTTCTGATATTGACCCTTGATGCGAGTAGTTGTTCCTTGGCCTGAATTAAACCTAAACTGGTAGGATGGTAATATCGCTAGTGCTACCTTCACCCCTCGACATTGCCAGGATCGCTTGTTCTATATCAGCTTTTGCAGCTGATTTCACCTCCATAGAATTAGCTGGTTTGTGATTCTAGTCAACACTATCCTTGGTCCCGGCTGTTGGACTACAATTATTCAATTTTGTCGAGTATTGAACAGTTTTTACTCTCTGTTCAGGAGTTGCCTCATTCACAGATGTGTGTAAGCGTATGAGACTGTTGCGGTAGCCCTTCACTGGTCGCAATATTCTCCTTGGGTTACACAGACAATTGCAGCGTGCGGCCCGCGTTCCTTAAAGGCAGCAGGAGCTGAAATCCTCGACTCCGAGCTGATCTGTGGATGATGAAGTACGGACTCAACACATCATAAATGTGAAACGAACACAGACAATTATGGCTCACCTGCAGAGAAAATGGAACATTCGTCGCGAACACGCCTGGCCGTGTTCGCGCGCGGACGAGTTTTCCCCGGCGCAAAAGCCATTGCGGTGCGTGGTTTGGCGCAAAGGGAAAACGAAATGCATTCAATTCACAGGGTTTCATGGCGGGACTCGGCCAAAACCACGCGCCGCAATGGCTTTCGCGCCGGGGAAAACTCGTCCGCGCACGAACACGGCCAGGCGTGTTCGCGACAAATGTTCCATTTTCTCTGCAGGTAAGCCATCATTGTCTGTGTTCGTTTCACATTTATGATGTGCCGAGTCTGTACTTCACCAACCGCAGCTCAGCTCAGAGTCGAGGATTTCAGCTCCTGCTGCCTTTAACCGCCGAGCCGCGCGCCTTGATTTGTGGGCGTGGCTAAGCGCAGTGCGAGCCGCGTACCTTGATATTTTTCCGTGCGACCCGCGTACCTTAAAAGTTGTGTAACAGTGCGTGGAACAACCAACACACGAAGTAATACACAACGAAAACAGACGCTGCGTTCGAATTGGACCATTGCAGGATTTTTTGTTCTTGTTTTTTTTTTAAATGCATTGGCCAGTTTCACTCGCTGTTTCACATCGTTTTGGGTATTTTTTTTCATTTATCATAAGTAGTTTTGCCCTCATCTTCGATTTTCATTGCTATTTTTACTTTCTCGCTGTTGGTTTTTTTTTGGTACTTTCGTTGTTTTCTTCTTCGTTTACTTATTAGTAAAAAAAAAGCCTTTTGCAGTATATGTGCAAGTTTGTGCTAAAGTGACGGCTGTAGTTTGACAACCAAAGAACAGAAGGTATTCGGTGCCACTGCAATTGACAATATAAGTTCGAGTAAAATCAAACCAGTTACTGCTATTCTACAGAACTGCAACTTCATGCTTTTTCTTTCATTGACATTCATATTTGATTTAGTCGCAGTGCACCTTCTCATAAAGACGACAAGAAGGAAAGAAGGACATGAGTACATTGCAAGGTATTTTTTATTCATTGGTACATCCAGAAAAAAAAACTCGAACCTTCGAGTAATTCGAAGGACAAGAACGTTAACCATTCGACGTGCACACTGCACATATTGCATAGGTCCTTTTACATCGCTTCTTTTTATGCAGTTTGCTTAGATTAGCAGCCGTTCTTCATGCCCACAAGCACCCTTCCTGAGGATACGTCGGGGCGGCTTAGGTAATTCACAAGACACTAAGATGACCATGGAAAATGATGCTGCCGCAAAAGATCATCACATCGGTTTCTATTTGAATCCAGTGCTAGGTATCAAATTTGAAAGTCAATGGTTTCCAAAGTCCAATGAATGGATAGTCCGAATTTACTTACTGGTATTTCGCTACTATTAGTGAGTGGTTAAAATTCATTCACTAATAGAACAGCCGAATCCATGAACTATTTGCACAACTTACTTTCAAAAGATATTGAATAATGGTTCGACTCAACCACTTTTCTATTGAGCCGAATGATAGTTTTTATTTTCAGAAAAGAGTGGATGTATTCAATGAACATGATCAATTTTCAACTTCCTCGACGTTTCACTGAGTGACTGTTTTTGCTCTTGTGCGAAGTTTTTTTTTGCTATGGTATTATTTCACTCTGTTCCGTATTGTTGCTTTTCTTAGTGTGTGCGTGATACTTATATTTATGATAGTTTTAGTTATTTGTTGTAATTATGTTGTTTTCCGCTATGATTATCATCGGCGTTAGATTAGATATTGTTTTGTATCTTTGGAGGGCTCAGGAAGGAGCCAATGCTACTCTATCCATTAATTTCCAATAAAAATATTCGCCTCATAATGTTTTGTCTTCATTTGGGTAATAAAAGCACAACGAAGCAACAGTATGACAATACATGCCACCTAGCAGCGGTATTCAATAGATCGCGCTAATTACCGTGCGACCCGCGTGCCTACAGTGTTTTTCCGGGAGTAAACATCGCGTGCGATCTGATCCATTCCAATAGATCAAATTCTCAGTCGAAAGACCATGTGAGAGCGGAGGTTCCAGCAATTCGCACGTAGCCTTTGTACTGGGTCCGCAATTGCACCGATTTTACTCCCGGAAAAACACCCTGTAACCTCTGCGAGCCGCGTGCCATTTGCGTGCGGAATCCCGAACGCTCGCGGGCTCGCACGCTGCCAGTGTCTGAGTTGGTCTTAGCTAAATCGTAGCTCATTAACTCTCCTTCCATCTAGAGCATTGAGTGTACACACTCATGTTTTAGGTCGGCGGTCTACTAAGCTGGTGACCGGAGCCAACTTCTACGCTATTGGGCTTGCAGTGTTGGGGGGGGGGGGAGCACTGCCCTTCTTAGGCTGAGCTCAGAGTGGAGATCATAGGTCCTTGTACAGTTGATCATCTATTTGCTGTTACATATTGGCATGATCTATATTCAAGTACGTTCGCATAAACCCAGACGATTGTAAAGGTGAGGATCTAGAATAAACTGTTGTGTGGACTCAATCGTAAACCTTATGGAGTAACGACTAATTGCTCTCTTGTGGATTTTCAGAGCATATGATGAAGTCTTGCTTACGGTATCGAGCTTGCAAACAAGAATTTTAGATAATTCCCCAATCTATCACTGGTGTGAGATTTGTCCTCTAACTTGCCTTTGCATCGTTACCTTCGTTTTATTTATCGACTCTCAATGTTGTTCGTTCTGTTTATACTTCCACTTTGCATGTAACCGTTTTCTTATCGCCTCTACTTGGCTTGCGCACCTTGAGTGCATCTATAAATAATAAATAAAAACAAAGACATACATAGCAGTGGCAGAAGAATGGTGTGGTATTGTCAGCAAACCATTCGTCGGAACCAAATAATGAAGGACATTCGCAGAAGATCATCGGTACGGCTGCACTTCGTGTAGATGACAATGATTTTCTGACATTGCAGTGGAGAGCACAATTCTGAGGAGGACGGTATGTTTCATGTGTGCGTGTGCATCGTGAGATATAAGTGATCACAGACAAACATGCAAACAGTAGTTGACCTGCAAAAATGGGGGTTTTATTCTCCTCACTCAACTTCACTCCTGTTTTCAAAGCCGCGATTGGTGATGGTGGACACTAAGAACTGCAATCTTCATGAATAATAATCTATAACATAATGCAATATACTATAATACACATTATATTATTTCCGATATGAATTCGAGTCCGCTTAACTACCACATCAGGAGCACTCAATTTCTTCGACAGATAAAGCCCCAACATTCCCTTGTGAGCAGCCTATAAACTGATATAAATTATACCAAAAACAATTCCCAAATTTGTTTCAAACTTACCCCAAGTCTTCATCGCTTATTGATAATGTCATCTTCTTTTTTATTTCTATACTTGTTCCTTTGCTTTTATTATTATTATTATTATTATATTATATCATATTATTGTCGTATATTATTATACGACAATTAATAGTTTCCTTCTTTGCATTGAATAAAAGCAAGATAGTATGACAAATAAATACGAAAAAATTAAAATAAAAAGTACGTCCAAAGTTTAAAATCCTCACGAGCCTAAAATAATCACACAATTTGTTAACAATTTTGTCTATTGGATCCAAAATATACTACTATAGGGTTGGACTCAACTTTGTAGAACACCAGTATTAGGCCGAGTGAAAGGAGTTTGTTTTCCAAATATCTACTAACTATATAATTCACAATTCATGACTCCGTCCGTGCGCAACTTTCACGAAGGACTATGGGGAAGTTGGAGGGCACAGATATCCTTGAAACAAGACTAAACACGTATTCACCTGCTCAGAAGTGAAAGACATCAATGAGACGAGAGTGACCATGTCTTTACCTGGCAGAACCGCAGTGATGGACTGAGGAGTAGTGATCTCTTTGATTGTCCCCAAAATTAACAAGAAGAAGCCCTACAAATTGAGCCCAAAAGCAGGTGTGAGAGGCGGAAGTTGATTCAGAAGTTGGGTCCTATGGATTGGATAAAACATAACGCAAACAACTCCATTGTTTAGGAGGGTATTGTGAGGTGGAGTTAACTTGATAGTGAGGGGGGATCTACTCGAGAGCCGCACGATGTACACGGAATGGTCATGTAGCAAGGGTGAGGGTGAAGGCAGCTTGAGGCGGGTATAAACGTGGCTCAAGAATTTGATGCTTCAGCTACACTAGGATTTGAGAAGATGAGGAAAAAACACTAGGCTTATGTAATGCTTTGGTGTTAACGCTATGAAGCGGTATGGGATAAATATGGTCCAAGAAATAGGAGGGATCATGGCTCCCAGTAAAAACCGTAACGTGGGAGCAGCAGGATTGAAGCGCAGTAACTAATCTAACATTTACTTTCCTGACGGCCTCATGAATATCTTCCAATTAAATAAGAAAATCGTGCGAGCGAAGCTATCACTCGAACAAGCCTGAAAGGCCGACGTCAACCGAACTTTCAGGCAGGTTGTAACATAATTTAGCACAATATGGCATCAAACAATTCCATTTCATTGCTGACTTCAATGCATTTTTGACAAATATGTTCACCATCGTTTCTGGACTCCAATGCTTTGAGTTCTCAAGACCAACGACACGAATCCAGTCAACGAGCACTCTTTTTTTTTATGATTACGTAATGCTCCTGTCTACACGTTAATATATCTACTAGTTCATTATGGATTCAAGGCTTGCAGTGCATTCAATTGTGGCTTCAGCGATAAATTTTCGTTTCATCTTTCTTTCTATGCTCTTACTGCTCTTTATTCCTACGGTTGACATACTGCATTTCTTTATTCATCTCCACCATGAGATCAAAGAAAAATTTTGTGTCCGGTAAGCCAAGCGTCCATCGTTAATCGCATCAAACGATTCAGAATGTTCTCAATGGCTTGTTTCTGCTCTCCACAATCCTTCTTGGGCTGACGTGGTAAAGAAGATCGAAGCGACGAGGACACCACTGATCACGTTTACAATCTATAGCCGAAATAGACTGAACATGCTAAGGCAATTCATCTGTTGGGGTGGCAAGAAACGAAAATATCAGTACGCCTAATTGTAACTGGAGATAATGCGACAGAGGTTCTTCGTCTCCACAACGTGGTCTTTAACGACTTTTCTCTCGTAGATGCTTTGGCATCTAACTGAGGGCTTGACGTCGTCGTCGACTCAGAGCACCTTCTTCCTCAGCAGGCGTGTTCTTCTCTGCTTCTCTGTTCGGCATGTTGCTCTGGACGCTTGGATGCCGGTGCGGCATCGAATTCACGAAAGGCTGCGGGGCCGGTATCACATACTGCGCCGGCATGACGTAGGTGACTACCGTGCCGTATAGCCCTACACTATCAGTGGCGGCGGTGGAAGTTGCAGTTGTTGCTCTCAGACGGGTTTTCCTCCACCGGAAATCTCTTTTCTTCTGATCTGCATGGGCTAGCCCTGTGCCGTGTACGAGTTGCTTACCCGTTGGGGTTTGCCGTTTGAGTTCTAATCTCATCCTGATCGTCAGTAGTACGTCTCCGCGTCACACGAGAGTAGAACGGTTCATTAGTCAACTGTTGTACTTTTCGTACAAAGTCAACCCTCCCTATCTGTTGTCTTCCTATGATTTCTCCTACACACAGGCCTTGAGAAGCGAAACAACCAAGGATGTAAAAACTACCGCGAGATCAGCTTTTATCAACTGTTGGCATGGTTTTCATAAAGGTAGGAGGCTTCCACAGCATTGAGAAAAGACCAGCCACGGAGAGCGAATAGCATTTCGTCAGGGTCAAGACTGTTGCTACCACATTTTTGTCTTTCGTCAACTGTCGACAATGGACAACTCGAGCGGTGTCGAGCGTTCAATGGGAATTCCCAAGTGGTGAGGGGGTCGTGCGGTGGTGGTTCGTATTCGAGGGGGAGTGCGTGGGGATTGTAGGTATAAAGCTGTAGAATGAGACAGAAGGATCTCCGCAACGCTTGTGCTCGCCCACGCCATTATCTCTAACTAGCTGCCGTACCCGGCTTTGCTCGGGAGTTTTACTACCTTGGCCACATCACACTGCTAAGGCCAATACTATCACCGATAAATTCATTAAAACATTAAAATCTTCATAATTTCGGTGATCAGCATGTTAGCGAAGCTCAAGTGACCCTTCCCCATCGACTTGTGGGCGGAAAGTTAACAAAGCTATTTTGGTGACATTGAATCGAAGCATTCGTGCAAAATGGTTGTCGTATTCGTATTCCCATGTTATCACAGCTCCATTGAGCAGAAGAGCGCAAAAATCAATAAAGTCAATAAATCGATATTTCGTGCAAAATGGTTGTCATATTCGTGTTCAGCGTATTGAGATACACCAGTAGACATGTCTTTACCACCCCATGATCAAGAATAGAGAAAAATCAATAAAATCAATAAATCGATAATTTGACACAAAATGGCTGTCATATTCGGACTCAGCGTATTGAGGAGCCCCAGGAGACATGTCCCCACCTACTTCTGGACAAAAAGCGAAAAATCAATAAAATCAATATAATCGATAAATCAATCGATAATCCCAGGTGCAAAGTAGCCTATAACCTCCGCCGGCCCGCGAAGAATGTGCACGCAAATTTTGGTCCGGATCGGTTTACTCTCCGCGATTTCTATTCATTACATACATACACACACACGCACACACACACATACATACAGTGGACGGCAATGGCGGTGGCCCATCTGCGGCCTCGAGAAGAACGCAGCGTGACCGCACCGCGCGGCCGGGATCGGTGTCATCTGCCTGCGAAATGCTATTTCTAGGTTCTTTTCTTCCCAATTTGGTCGAAAATCCCTAGAATCGGGTGGAAAGTTGCTTCCAATAGCATAAAGCAGCGGAAAACATAGGTTGCGGGGCGCGCGGCGCGGTCGCGCTGCGTCCTTCTCGAGGCCGCAGATGGGCCACCACTATTGCCGTCCACTGTACAAACTTTCACTTTTATATATACAGACAAGAAGATCATTGATTAACATGTTAGACATGACTGCGTATCACGGTCGAACGTTGTCTTCAGTAATCTCTAACATGTCGACCATCTGCTTGCTGGAGATAACGACGTGGAGGAGATCCTTCCTTCCTGATCTACAGGAGTGTAGACGCTAGTGCAATGGAGACTAAAGAGCAAAATGCACAACCACTGGCAAGAGTAAACATACATCCTGCAATTTATCCACCCTACTAACGTGTAAGAACAGGGGTCGCACGGCGGCGAGCTGAAGCGGTGGTGGGTCGTATTCGAGGGAGAGTGCTTGTCGCACGTGGGGTGGATAGGTGGACACCAGTGGCGGACGCAAAAAGTGGGCGGGAGGGGGCGTGGGAAAAAAGTGGGGTCTCCGCCGTTTTGGGGACCCAGACGGAAAATAAAATTAATAAAAACATTATTTATAGAGACTAAAAAGGAGACTAAAAAGACTTTATGGAGACTAAAAAGTAAACTGCACAGCTACTGGCAAGAGCAAACGTAGTACATCCAGCAATTTATGTACTACTAACGTGTAAGAACGAAATTGCTGACAGGTCATGCGAGGAGACTGCTTCAGAGCTCGTCAGTGTTCAAAAACATTCAATATCGTGGAACATCATTATGTATGCTCACAAAGGATGATTAACTAGATTTTTCTTTCAAAGTGTCACTTCTCTAGGTACCCATGTTTTGGAGGAACGATGGGAAATCTTCCGAATTCCTGCCCTTACGAAAGAAAATATCCCATCTGATTGACTAGAAAGGAAATGAACCTCAGATCAAAAAACTCAGGCATCAAGACGGCTGTATGATGCTCTACTATGTAGTAGTGGTGGTATTTTGATAGTAGGAAAACTACCGTATAAGGGCAGAAACACTGAGTAGATCGAAATTTTGCAAATTGGTAAAATTCGATAACTGATGAGAAGTTTACTTGCTATCACTACAAAAACTGCTTTTCTATCTGTTTCGTAGTAGGAAAATTCCCATCGAATAGCAGAAAATAACTGCAGAAGGTTCTTCCGCTTCATCACAATTAGGATGGAAAATCGATGAGAAACTGATCATATATGCAATTTACGTTTTTACATCACACTCAATTTTGGCATTATTCTGAACTTCGCAAAAAATTCCGCTGATAAGGGGATCGAACCCTTGGAATGGGAGAGATGTTGTTGTACGCTCCAGACTCAATGGTTCCGCTGCTTCCCCCTGGGGTATCGTATATTTATGTAAGAATTGTGCACTACATATTTTGACTTTCTTCACAATTTTATATCTGTTCACCGTTTAAGAGAAGTGGTCGTTTTTACATTAAAACTATTGTAAAGAGGCAGTGAGTCAGCATCAAAAGTAGAGTGGGCAAGGGATTAGAGAGGGGGAGGGGGAAGGAGGGGTCCGTAATGACGCCGAGGTTGATGTGGAGAGGTAGAGGGGGATCCTACTAGAACTCGGTTTCCACTTTTCACGGCATTAGGGATTCCTGCCACTGGGATGGCAAGAATTACGCATCGTGTATTACTAGTATTAGCAGTCATTAAGAGTGACCCTCAGAAGTTTAATTGAATAAATAGAACTTGGGAAGTAATGAGTTTTACCTTCATTTGTCTTCAGACGACAGGACTATGTGCATAGCGCCATGGTATAAAAACCACGTGACATGAAGAAAACAACTTCAGCACGAAGAGCGTAAAGTAACAAGGTATCCAGAAAAAAAAGGGCAAAAAACTACATCTTCAAAGAAGAAATGTAAAACCACTCTAGCAAAGAATGTAAAACCACTCTAAGAAGCAAGGTAACTTCAAAAAAGACGGCAAACGGGTATAGTGCAAGAAAGCATGAGTGTCGCGTAGCGGCGCTCCTGCTCGGAAGAGAGCCGGGGTACCGTACCCAGGATGGGTTGAAGGCAGCGTGGTCAAAGGCAATGATCTGCCTTTGACCATGCTTGCACCCTATCGGTCGGCGGTCACGCCTCAACACGGCACTTTTTCGTTTCTTCTTACCGCAGACGGCGGTTCTTTTTTGCCATCGATTTACCTTGCTTTTCTACCGCCGCCTAGGGCCGTTCGTCTAGTACATACCCAACTCATCATGGGGCCCTTGCGCCTTCTCTCACTTTGGCTTTAATACATCCGCCGCCCACGGCTCCCTAGTTCATATCACTCACTGAAGCTTTAGTTGTTTGTTCTGTAGTTCTATCATCTAACCGTTGCCATAATAAAATTGCGGACTTCTCGTGCTTATCTCCTCGCATAATGCCGCGTTTCGAGTGTACCCGTTTATCGCGTTCAAGTAAGTGGCGGATAGGTCGTTCCTCTGCATGACCACGCACCGATTTGCAACATGGTGCATCGGCCGGGTGCATCATGGTGCATGATGCGCCCGATCGATGATCAGCACCATCGATCGCGGAACAGTTGGCCACTCCCCCGCCACCTTGGGTTCAAATCAGGCAGCCCATAGTACTACATACCTTGAAGCAATCAATAACACATCCGTGGGACTAACCAGGGTGCCAAGCTGGGTACCCCACACCGGGCGCAACAGTCTGGCTAGACTGTGGCAACTAGCCATCCTCGGCGCGCTCTTCCGGAGGTGTGTGGTGTCGCAGCAATACCTGCGAAGCCATTGGTCAGCTTGAGAGTGGATTGTGAGTCAGCTTGAGAGAGCGGCGAAAAGGGAACAACAGCGATAGTGTCTCGCTGCCCCCGCCCCATAGGAGGGGAGGCGTTCATGTGGGGTGGTAGCGCCGTCCTAAAGAGGAGAACTCGCAGGTAAGGAGAGCGTATCCAGACCGGTCGTACATCGGCGATATGTACATGTAAACGGGAAGTACATGCACCTAGCACAGCGCGCTGTTACCCCCAACTATCTGGAGTTGACCACCACGTAAGTTGGGCTAGGCTCCCATAGGGGACCGGGTACGCTTGCTCGACGGTAGCTCGCGCTATTGGGAAGCCACCCTTCCCCCTTCGGAGCTCACTCTCAGCAGATCGATGACCACTTGCCCCACGTATCACATTGTGATTGTTTCAACATATTCCACCGTATGTAGTACATAAATTTCTCTCCTGCAGATACGAACCTAACTCGGAAACAAACAGGACTTTCCTTCGCACTCATCGCGTCCACTCTCCAACTCTTATCTACTGAATCAATTCTTTCTCATATTGTTGTGTTGTGTTCTGAGTGCTTCTGTCAAGGAGCACAGTCGTGTCGGAGTCTAATTGAATTTCAGAATGTCCTCCGTTGGTCAACTGAAAGGCTTGCTGACAAAAGCTGTTAACCAACTACGACAAAAGAAGTCCGAGGTAGATTTGTCGATCTTGGGTGAATTCTCACCGACTGGCAATCCAGACGAGGTACGAATTTTGATTTTCAATCGAAAGTATGCTCTGATCAATTCATCGGCGTCCCTTAAACGTGTCCTCAATGCCTCAAAGGAGCGGTGGGAGCGTGCTGAAAAGTACGCGGAAGAACATCCTGGTGAGGACAGTGACCACCCCCTCATCGAGGTGCTGCAGCTTCATTGGGATTCCCTCGAGGCTGACTCACTTATCGACGAGGTGGAAGAGCTCCTAATAAAAATGGAAACTTCACTGTCATTGCTTCCTCCCGTGGAATCGAAAACATACTATTCATTTAACCCATCTCACGCTCCACCATATAGTGCATTGACCGATACTACAACTGATAGTGCCGCGGCCGTAAGGGTCCAAAGATCAACCGCAGTAGCCGAGGCTCAGGTCTTTAGCAGTCACGACACAACATTGAACGATCAAAAGCAGCAGATACCTTTAATCGGGTACTACGTGAGTGATCACTCAAAGCCAAACTCAGCCGAAGTTCAACCCGTAGCGGATCACCCTGTGAGTAGTACATTGTTCAATGAAGGATGCCGCGACAACATTGAGCTTCATTCAAAAAACAACACATCCAATTATGAAAAAGAATCACGCTATTCAAAAAATGCTACTAATACACAGTGTTATAGTTCGTTACATAACCCAACGTTCCCTTCAAATAACGCATTGGTGCCTCCTCATGAACAGCAAATAAAACTGCCAAGGTTCGAGCTGCCAGATTTTGACGGAAGTGTGGATGCATTCCCTGAATTTTGGGACCTATACTGCGCAGCGATACACAACAATAACAGTGTACCGCCAGCACTAAAATTTTTGTATCTGAAAACATACTTAAAGGGTTCTGCATCTCACCTTATCGCCAACTTCCAACCAACAGCTGAGAACTATGGGGACGCTGTTCGTATTATTACTAATACATATAATCGTCCGGAAGTTCTCCGAAACAAACTCTGGGATAAACTTGTGGCGCATCCAAAATCTTCAAATTCCGCAATTTCACAACGTATTACTCTTTGTGGCATAAAAGCAATCTGGTCTCAGATGAAAAAACTTTCGGAACATCCGGCTGCGACCGGGACTCTTAAGGTAATACGATCTAAGTTCCCCGATCGTACGCGTGAGAAAGTTGGAGAGCTGAGAAGGAAAGGTGATCCTTCTTGACGGTTGACGACCTAATTCAAGCTCTCGACGCAGTTGTTGAACAGCTTGAAGTCACGGAAGACACCGATCCGAGGGATAGTACATTATCAACAACACTACTATCACATCATCAATCTCAGTCTCCAAAGAGAAGCTCAAGATCGCGGTACCCTCCCTCTTCTAGCTGTACTCCATCCCGTAGTCCCTCTCGTAGTACATTCAACCATAACAAGAGACAAGCTCATCTCAGCTTCCAGGAAAGTCGCTGTAACTTCTGCCTAAGACGCGGCCATAAGGCCGAGGAATGCAGAGAACTTTGCACTCCCAGGGAACGCCGACGAGCTTGTATCGAATTTCATCTTTGTTGGAAATGTCTTGGAACCGGCCATCGTAGCTTCACTTGTAAAGCAGCAAGATGCTACATATGCTACCGAAACCACCACAGCGTGCTATGCTATCGTGAGTCGAACAGATCGCGTAGCGTTGACAGGTACCAAAACTTCCAGCACAGCCGTAGTCCATCCAGACGTGATCCATCACCTCTATCATACCGGAACTCCAGACAAAGGGAAAGGTCCAGACATGAATCCCGCTCATCTAGTATTTCAGGAGCTAGTATGACTAGATCCCTATCACCGGAAGGCCGAGATCGGAAACGAGACTCGCCTTATCCAAGAGCTGTTGTGGGTTTCACGGATCCCTCAAACAGCCAGCCTATAGGAACTAGTCGCACTTCCACCTGTGTTACTCCATTTTCGGAACCAATCCACTCGGATGATGGGGACGACACCGATGACGAAGACCATACAATCATAAACCACATTCAGGCAACTAACCACCTCATCACACGTTCTCCCATGAAACCCCGTACGTCTTGGTCATTCCTGTCGAACCCTCGCTTAATGGTCGTGAACGCATTAACTTACAATCATAATAGACAAGCTGACCAACTGCTAACAATACTTCTAGATAGCGGTTCTCAGCACAGTTATATTCGTAAGTCTACTGCATGTGACCTTGGACTGAAGCTCAAAAACCCGAAAGACATTACTACATTGACATTCGGCGGGTATAAGCACACTGAGACTTCATTCCATGTATTTATTACATTGCGTGACCGTATGTATGAACCCATTGCCCTAAATCTATGGACTCGTGAGTTCATAACTACGGTTCCAGCAAACTCTACTCCATTCTCCGACGAATCCACCTTACCAGTAGTCGATGTCAACGAGAAATCTGACGTAGATGTTCTCATCGGCATAGACTACTATTGGGACGTTGTTGATCTTAACCGTAACCAACAGCTTCCGTCAGGTTTCGTCTTGTCCTACACAAAGTTTGGACCTGTCCTTTCTGGGCTTCGAACTTCAACGTCCTCATACGTCAATACAGCAACCTCATTCAAACCACCGGCTGTTGAAAATGACGAACACAAAGAAACCGACGAGATCGTAAGAAGGCTGTTTGGATTAGAATCTGCTGGTTTAACAGATGACCCGAGCGAATCGGATGAGTCCGTTATTCAGCAGTATTACAGCACCGTCAAAATAATCGATGGCCTAATCCATGTCAAGTTTCCCTGGAAGTCAAATCACCCCTTTCTCCCAGATAATAAGGGTTTGGCACTACGTAGACTGAAAAGTCAGTACGCAAAGCTTCACACAGACCAGAAGGGATGGAGCGATTATTGCCAAACCTTTGACCAGCAGCTGAAATCGGGGATAATAGAGGAGGTTGACGAACAACAATCAGCAGGCCCTTGTGTGTACTACATTCCCCATCAAGCAGTAATCAAGCAAGAGAGTAACACCACTAAACTAAGAATAGTCTTTGACGCATCCAGTCATCGGAGAGGAGCTCCCAGTCTCAATGACTGCATACATCAAGGCCCACAATGTTACCAGACCTACGCGGAACTCTCTTGCGTTCGCGCCCTAATCCACTTTTAATTACCGCAGACGTAGAAAAGGCGTTTCATCAGATCCGTCTGCAAGAAGATCAGCGGGACGCAACCAGGTTCCTTTGGCTGAAGAACCCCAACAAACCTCCATCCAAAGAGAACCTCCGCATTTTACGTTTCACCCGTATTCCATTCGGTATTAATGCATCACCATTCCTGCTTAACATATCCATCAAATACGCACTTGAACGGGACAGTTCCAACCGACTCCGAGAGGAGATCCTTGCAAATACGTACGTTGATAACGTTCTCATCGGCGCCAAGAGCACCGACGAGTGCATTATGAAACAAAGGGAGTGCAAGGATACCTTCCGTAGTATGGGCATGAACCTCAGAGAATTCATGTCCAACAACGGAGAAGTTATGCGAATAATCCCGATCAAAGACCGTATGACCCAAAAATCTAGCACAGTAAAGCTCCTCGGATTGAGGTGGAACCCACAAAACGATACAATTACTACAGTCGTACGAGTAGGGTCGAAAGAAGTCAGAACCAAGAGAACAGCACTCAAGGCGTTTGCGTCTACTTTCGACCCTCTCGGATTCCTTACTCCATTGTTTGTCAAAATCAAAATACTCATCCAAGACTTGTGGAAGACAGGGTACTCATGGGACGACCCCCTGGACGAGATCACCCTCAAAAGATGGTCAGACCTCGTACAGGAGATAGATCACTTCGTGTCAAACGTTCCAAGGTTCGTAGGTAACGCAACTGAGCCCAACTACAACTTGGTTGTTTTCTCAGACGCGACTACCTAGGTGTACGCAGCCGTAGCATATCTGGTATGCTCGCCGCTCAGTGGCAAACCTACCTCCCACATCATCATGTCCAAATCTAAGCTCGCCTCTCCAAGCGCAGCAACGATCCCGAACATGAACATGTAGACGGTATCAGGGTCGTCACTACTCATACCCCAAGACACCGGATCTTCCTGTGGAAAGAGTCCGCCGCAGTCGTCCATTCCAACATGTTGGACTGGACTACTTCGGTCCCGTTTTGGTTAGTTTCGAACAGAGTTCAAGTCGTAAGGTATGGGTATGCCTGTTTACATGCATGGCGACGCGTGCCCTGCACCTCGAACTAGTCATTGATAATACAACCGCCCAGTTTCTCCTCGCCTTTAGAAGGTTTATTGCACGAAGGAGTGTCCCGGACACCATCCTGAGTGACAACGCTCCTACCTTCAAACTCGGTAGAGAGGTCCTGATCAACGAACTAATCAAAATAGAGCAAGACGCGTCAGTCCGCACGTTTGCCGCCGAAAACGATCTCAAATGGAATTTCATTACCCCACTCTCCCCATGGAAGGGTGGGTTCTACGAGCGATTGGTCGCTTCCGTAAAAATGGCCTTGAAAAAGACCGTACGGAAACACACCATTGACTTGTGGACCCTCGGAACCCTCCTATTTGAGATCGAAGCCACCCTTAACACACGTCCAATTACTCCTGTATCAACTAATCCATCCGGCGAGACCTATGTTCTACGCCCTATTGACCCCATCAACCCCAACTTCCGATTAGGACGTCTAGGAGAGCCAAACAGAATAGGCAATGCATACTATGATCCTTCTGTTTCCGACTCTCGTGAACTTATTTTATCAGACTACAACACACTCCGAGCAAAAAGTGAACTCTTTTGGTCGATCTGGCGTAAGGAGTACTTGCAAGCGCTTGCCGAAAGAAATAATGCATGTTTGCACGGCAAGCAAGGAGCTCGAAGTACTCCTAAAGTCGGAGACGTTGTTTTAATCCATCAAGATAGCACACCCAGAGGATCCTGGCCACTTGGCCTCATAATCCATCTGAACAAGTCGAAGGACGGGTACGTCCGCTCCGTAAAGGTTCGAACTGGCAAAAGGAACGTCTTAGAGCGTTCAGTGAACCAGCTGGTACCTCTAGAAGTAGCGGTAGTGGACGAAGAGTCCACAAAAAAGCGATCAAAATCGCAAGCTCCTACGCGAACTCAACCGCCAAGAGCTGCGAAAAGGTCCAAATCAAAATAGAATTTCCAATACTACATGTAAACAACCAAAAGATACCTAATCGATAACCTATCTCATTAATACATTTGCCCATACTCCATTAGATTCTCTCGTCGGGCGTCTCGGTAAGTCGATCCCTACTATAACCCATCCACGGACCGTCGACAGAATGGATTCGGTATGATTTTAAATTTCCCGCGGAGTCCTGATACAGGCCATGGCAGGTCACATGATTGATTCGCCCGCGACTGAACAGGCCGCGCGGTTCAAATCATTCTCCAACCTCCACTTCTCAGACAATTTCGGGGGCAAATCCCGTTCCGAACGAGCGGGGGGCGAGGGTCGAAACGAGCGTTTGGGTGTTTTCGCCCGAGAAGTAGTCGCGTTCAGGCCGCTGTGGGGCCGCTGAAAACGGGGCTTCCATTCCTATCCGCCCACATACTGTCGGCGTTCAGCCCGCCATGAGCCCGCAGACTACCAGGCGCTACTGCTCCTAACCCAGCGCACAAGGTGGTATTCTCCACAATTACCTGTCAGCTGGACGCACTGTGACAACCTCTGGCAGCTTGGACACTGCCTGGGCACAGTCTCGCACGAAGGAGCTCCGGGTGTTCGAAGCTATTGTGGATCCAAAGTGATCCACTGGAGTATAAAAGCAACACAAATGTGCAAATTCTTACCAGAAATACGAAAAGATGGCTGTTTGCAAGACGTGTCCATGGTTTCGTAGTGCTAGCCTTCTTCTATTACTGAGAGGATTCGAACCAACCTGACCATTCTTTATGAACGACTGAGAGTCCGCTGCTTTATCCACTAGGCTATCCATGCTGCTGATCTCTTCCATACCGGTGTTGCCTTCATCTTTTATCACGTGCGTACTACCATCAACCAATCATTCCGACCGGGCCATTCCCTTATTGAGCCGAAATATGTAGTCGTTCAGACCGCTTTTTGGAGATATTTGCCGGCGGTCAGTGGCCGCAGAAAGCGGGCAGATGCCCGACACTCTTCACATAGCGGGCCGAACCCCGACGGTGGTGCTTTAGCCCGAATGACTCTGCGTTCAGCCCGCGATTTGCCCGACAGCGCGTTTGGCCCGCAACATTCGTGGTTTCCGCCCGCTGTTTGTCCGCTATTGGTCCTCGTTCAAACGTTTCGTCGGGGATTTGCCGGCGGTTGGAACGGGATTTGCCCCCGAGATTGTCTGAGTTAGCGTGTAAATCGTAATTTACGATTTTCTCGCGACGCCGCGTATTAGTGCGCGCTCGCACACACTCCTTCGAAATCGTAAATTACGATTTTGCTCATATTTCTTATCCTATTCACGTTTGTCGTCGTTCTATCTCCTTAACAACCTCCCGATTGTTTCTCTACCATGTATTAGTTGTGTCAATACATGTTGACATGTATGCACATGTTGAACATGTGCGCACATGCTGACATGTGCGCACATGCCAACACGTACGTACATGTTTGGTGGACATGTTTGTTCGTAATTAAATCATCAATGCCACATTCGTGAATGTCCACTTCTAAGGCTAAATTCTCCTTCACAATTTGCAGATGAACACGCTGTAACATGCGAACTTCCAATTAGGAAAACGAAACAAAACCGTTAGTCCACTACATTCTTTACTCGTCTTCATCTACTTTTTTGGAGCTCAACACCCCTCATGAGTTCATTATTTCATGAAATTTCCTGGAAATCATATATTTCGCATTTCCTATTACATTCTTAGTTCTCTTACTTCCTTTGTACATGCATGCGTTCACGAATTCTTGCCTACGAATACTATTAAGTATTTGCAAAACTGTCTTAAGCACCGAAGGCACACACGCACGCATGTACAAACGCCAGTGCGTAACCTTAGAACACTAGCTTCTACTAATAGACGTACTGACTGCATGAACTGTTATTACATGAATATAGTCGTCCTTTCTTGCCTTCACGCGCGATAACTTGGTTTTGATCTTATTACATCGTCCAACTAAAACATTCTGCCTATTTTCAGAACACTCTCAACTCAGCAACCAGTGCACTTGTACGAAATGGACAACAGGGAACAAATGTCAGGTAGAGGGGAGCACCAGCTCTCCTCGGACTTTGTCACAGAATTTTCACAATTCTCTGTTAAATCCGAACCTCAAGAGATGTCCGACCCTACACCAGCCACTAACGTATCGGACACTTCAGTGGGTGGTGCACTATCGTCCGCAGCCGCAACTGCGGAAGATAGTCCTGCGGAGCCAGAGAGTATGGATTGCTCTAGTACATTAGTTCCTCCACTAATTCCACTTGAGACGAGCTACTCATGTGGGATTTCGATAGTCACATTCTCACACATTACTACGTCGCCCGGTTCGAACGTCAAACCAGATACGCAACCATCCCCCACTACATCGAATACAATGCCATGCAGTACTACATATTCGGCTAATCCATGCCCGGCAGTATGGTCAGACCCCAACGATTGGGCCCCGGCTAAAAACATCCCACTAGCCGCGCAACAACCTAGTACATCTGGCTCGGTTTCTCGCACACAATCCGCACAACAAAATCAGAAGCCGCTGACACCAAAGAACCTTTTCGCACCAGCAAATGTTCCAAAACTATTTCATGCTTCTCGTCCGCCGCCCCCCGATGTTGGACTACCGTCCAGCTCTAAGAACGATTCGCGTGCGGCCAAACGCAAACATAGTTCATCCTGGTGCAGACGCTCGGTATCATGCAAAAGGCCAAACGTTGATGTTCAGGTGGAGGCGCCGAAGGCACGCCCTAGGGCCGTTCCTCCTGCCCCTCCACCAGAGGCGCCGCCATGCGCCCTCTGTTCCAGTCGCAAACACTGGACGGCAGACTGCCAAACGTATAAGTTGCTTTCGGCGCGCGCTGACGTCGCAGAGTCACGCAAGCTCTGCTCGAACTGTGTCAAGTACCACCACAGTGTTTGCATAAGAAAGCAGGGATGCGGGATCTGCGGCATCAGCGGGCACCATCAGACCTTTTGCATCAAAAATCCGTGGCTCACTGCAGACATAGCTCGGACACCGACCGACTTTTATCGGGAGCTGTCGAGACGTACCTCCACACCAACCCCTGCAGGAGCTACGGCGCGTCGACCACATCTCTTCGCAGTCCGCCGTAGAGGGCCGGAGCACCCCAACAATGGAAGGGCGAATTGAAGGAGTGCATCCCCTTCAATCCCTTACGTGAGCATGACTCCTATTACATCCATACAGTTCATGAAGAGAATCTAGTGCTTTCCAGTGTGTGTAATTCATGGTGCGCTGTACACAACATAACTATTACATTCGGATCTTGCTGATATACCCTCAATGGACGCCTAGTACATACTTTAACCATGTAATACATGAAATTCATATTGTTGGTTATTCTATGTTCGTTTGTTTCCTTTGCTTATAGGACGCCAGATGATCGTCGCTACAGTCAGTCCGGGTAATCGCCGTAGTCATCTCGTAGAGCTGCACTTGCGGACGGATGCTGCCAGACAGTGCGTAGCGGTGCGAAATCCTTGCCATCGGTGCGATCTCCCTTATAGGGTAACCATTGGATCTAGCAGTTTCGTGTGCCATGTTTACCGACTCGCTGCGTTCCTGAGTACTGCATCTTAACCTTGCGGCAGTGCGATACATGTTCCCTATGGCTGACTGTTTAACCTTGGTGGGGTGTGCAGATAGCTAGTGGATTAAGATGTTCTTACTGCTAGGATTACGATACCATCTAGTTCTATGTATACTCCCCATGGGCCAGGTATATTTTTGTTTTTGTTGTAATGAGTCGCAAAGTTGGTGAAAAATGACAGGTGAATATAGAACAAAATTTTCTGGAACTGCTTTCTCTGTCTCTCTCTGTCTCCCTCTTTCTTTCTGAATTCCTGAAAATATGGTATACTTAAATGGTATACTCAAGATCCCAACAACAAGTTATTGGCCCAGCTTTGTCCAAGAACAACTTGTGAACAAGATTTTATGTGGCAAATCATTGTCGCCAAGTATGACGTACTATGCCACCCAAGACCAACGTATCGACAAAGAAGAGAAAAAACAAGTCGTCGACCAGTTTTCCAGAGAACAACTCGTCAGCAACCTTTTAGCCGAAAAAGTTGTCGGTTAAAATTTAGCTGATCAAACTGTTGAAGAGAGAGAGTCAATTTCCCTTAATTGCGTAGCAGACGATGGAACCATTGAGGACACCAGGGCAATTGGTGACATGCTAGAATTTCAGAAGAGCGTATATTGCAAACTGAGGGACGGTTCTTTCACTCTCCAAAATTCTTACATTGGGCAAATTTGTCGAGCTGACAGTTTATTAGAGAAGTAAGGGCGAGGATAAGTTTCTTACATATCTACACGGCCGACAACTTGTCGACAAGAAGGTGTGAAAGCAAGCTGTCGACAGACTCTTGGGCGGACAACTTGTCGGCAAGGAAGTGTGGAGACAAGTTGTCACAAGCTTTCGGGCGAGCAAGTCCCAGATGCGACCAGAAACTTGCTCGTCAAATGCTTGTCGACAAGTTTTTATTGGGGTTCTGAGAAGGATATGAAGAAAACTGCGGCTATTCAGGCCCTCACGGACTACCGCACTCCAACCTCTTGCCGAGCTACTGAGATGTGAGGGCATTTGCAGTTAGATTTCCCGTGCCGATTAATCGCAATCCCCCCACCAAGGTTTTTTTTCAAAAATGAATATTCAGAAAGCGTATTTGCATTCTTTCATTCCAGACTATAACTCACCCCAACGACGCGATTCACAGATCGAACCTGGGGTCAAGAAGCGCAGTGATGTGGGCTGTCATACACGATGAAATCAACCTCAAATTTCGATTTGATACATTGAAATTCTAGTCTTATTCGGCCCCAATCTCGCCGCCCATCGCACTGCGTCGGGCGTGGTGGGCAGCAAGATTGCGGCTAATAAGAAACTTTAATAATTTCAGTGTTGAAAACCGAAATTCGGAGTTGGTTTCATGAAATGTGCTAGCAAATTACTGCTCTTTTCTGCCTATGTTTTGGTATGCATATCCTTTCGTGGGGTCGGTTATAGACCTCAAATGAAAAAAAAGAACGCAACTTCGCGTTCGTCACCTTTATATTTAAAAAAAAAACTTAATGTGGGTATCGTATCTGTTGGTGCGTGAAGAATCTGTTGTGCAGGGTGTGCCTGGACGGTACCGTGTAGGAGTGAAGGACCCATTTTATTAAGCAACGTTGGGGTCACACAGTGAAGTTTCTAATTTATTTCATTTACGTCTCGGAACCACTAACCAGATTAGGAAGGATGAATGAGTTGCAGTGAGCAATTTTGGCAGCAGTTCATCACAAAGTCGCCGTGACCTTATTTTGGTGTTGTTTCGGTTTCTGGGAGTATTTCGGTGCATGTTCCTCGTCCAACTGTTGAGTAGGGCACCTCATTTTGTCAAAGAGGGTCTACCTCATTTTGTCAAAGAGGGTCTATGCTTCGTATTTAATCACTAAGCGACCGACTGTTTGGTCGCAATTTTTTCACTACGAAGGTGCGAAGCACACCTCTCAACGAGGATCAGTGTGGTACTCATACAGTATGCGCGACGTCAACTCGTCGAGCTTTTTCATCCTTCCATTTTTACTGAAGGGAGGGATGGTCTGACAACAATCACCGGCAATGTTCTGCGAAACCACATATGTTGTTTTGGATCGGTACTGTTTGATAATTGTCATCACTTGGGGGTCGCAAACCCCAGGAAGACCTATGCGACAATCCTTACTTTCGAAGCAAGGCACACCAAGCCGAAAAATCCGGGAGCAGCTCGGCGGAATGCATTCGCTCACAACCCCTTTGCCAAAACTATGATGGTATTCTGAGCGATTCCTGCTGCGATGCCGTCGAGTATCAGCCCGCTGAAAAGAGTTTGGCAAAAACCTTGTTTTGGCGCCTTTCGTCCCACAACTAAAAATTCGCCAAAAACATGAACTTCGCCCAAAATGCCTGAGATATTTGAAAAGGCCATGAAATTTGCTACAAAACAATGTGCAACTTCTCATACCGATGATAAGAAACACCGGAGCTTTCCTGCACCGAAGATGAAGCAGCGAAAAACGCGCATTATTTTTACACCAACCTAATATTTCGATAATCCGAAGCGCCGGAAAGCCATTTTCGACCGTGGCCAACCATCACAATCGACGCCAAAGCGCAATATCCATGGGAAGAAGGCAATGCTGTGTATCTGGTGGGATCAAAAGGGAGTCATCTATCATGTGCTGCTTAAACCAGGCCAGACGATCACGGGCGATCTCTATAAAGAGCAAATGATTTGTTTGAGCAGAGCATTGCACCAGAAACGGCCGGAACACGAGAAAAGGCAGCACAATGTCATTTTGCTGCATGACAATGCTCGTCCACATGTTACAAAAGCAGTGAAGGAGACGCTTGAAGCACTTCGCTGGGATGTGCTACCACATGCGGCTTATTCACCAGACTGTGCTCCGTCAGACTACTATTTGTTTCGGTCAATGGCCCACGGGCTTTCCGAGCAGCACTTCCAATCTTTCGGAGACGTCGAAAAATGGGTGAGGGAATGGATCGAGTTGAAGGACGAGGCCTTCTACCGCCGCGGCATCCGTTTCCTCCCAGAAAGATGGGCAAAGGTTATAGCTAACGATGGCCAGTATTTTGATTTATCTATCTTTTTCTTTTCTATTTTGAAAAAAAAACGCTCAATTTCGCTCAAAAAAGGGCGGAAACTTTTTCACATACCTAATAGTTCGTTTATCCAGGAAGTAAAAACGAAACCAAATCAATCTCCACCATCGGCACAAAGAGCACTGTTTGGCACGCCAAGATGGACTTCTGATTATGGATGTACGAAATGTTACGAGAAAGGAGAGAAATTATATAATCAGCGGGTCTATTTTTGAACTCAAAACGCCCCATTATTACGGAACTATTCCTCATACGTTACGGGTTGGTAATATCGGACTTGTTACCATACCCTTTTATGTTATCATTGAGGCCGAATGGGTATGCAGTGTTGAGTAATTTAATCCAAAATAATTCTTCATCTGTAAGAATATTTTTGTTGGTATTTTCAGGGAGATTATCTAATATTGTTATTTGCACGCTTTTATTAGAGCATTTATCTTCATTGAAATTATTGTAAAGATAACTGTTAACATTATTATTACCAATGTGATAAAGATGTTCTTTTATTCTGATTTCAATTTTTCTAGTAGTGAGGCCAACGTATTGTAGACCACAATCATTACATGTGATGCAATATACTAGATTAGAGCTATTACATTGAGAATTCGGTAGCGTTTGAGTATATACGCTTAGTTTAGTGGAATAAGAATCTATACATGGATTCTCATTTGAAATTTTGCATATGGAGCAGTTTTCGCTACATTTGGTGTAACTATGTATTAGTATTGCCAAAGTCTTGAAGTGTTACAATGCCATTAACCTTACTTTTTACGAATGAAGTAGAGATTTAAAACAAAGTCTCAACGATGTGTTTACCATGACTGTGTCGTATCTTCGCCCATCTTTTCAACAGCTTTTCTGGTCCTTTCCATCAGAATTCTGAGGCTGTTTATAACAATTTTGGCACATCGCCTTCGAGCCTCCGTTGATTGCTAAGCCTAACTTTCCATAGCTGGTCGGTCATGGCCAGCATCAGGTGACAGACCGACAGGGCTAGGTCTGGCGAATACGGTAGGTGTGACAGAAGTGCCTAACCGAGATAAATTTCCTAACCAAGAGGGCGCCTGATCTGACTTTGGCCGCAATCACGACCTCATTTCCGGCCAACTGATCTAGTTTGTATACTATTTTGGTATGTATGTGGTGTGATTCCTTCCATTTTGGTGTTTCCCAACTGCATTTATGAAAATCTCCTTCCAGATGCATCCTACGGACAAAGTCGTAATTGCAAACAAAATCGGATCAGGCGCTCTCTGTGAGCTGATAGGCCATACTTAACCTTCTCACGACTTGCATTTGCAATGTGCGCCAGAGCATTGTATTGAAGAAGATAAGTATTTGCACGTTTCCGGCGCTTTTCACGAATGGTGCCTGCCAACTTCTGGAATTGGGTAGCGCAGAGACCGCTTATCGTTGTTATGCCACTAATTAGGAACTCGTAGGAGAACATTCCTTGTGGCTCCACTAACAACATTGAGAAACCTTCTTTACGGGCGGCTCTGCTTCTGACTGTATTGGAAGTGATTTCGGACACGGAATCTATTGGCAATGTTGTGCATTGTTCGCGAATTGGACCAAGGTTCGGCCCCCACTTGAAATATTCTTTAGAAAGCCCTTCCCACTCCGACATTCGAGCAGCTCTAGTCTCGGTAGGCCTGTCACGTCCACCGACCGCCCCCCGCAGCACGTGATCAAGTGGATTGCCGAGAGCCGCAATGCTGAATTCAGCCTGCATGCTTGCAATCGCTATTGATATGGTTCTGCGGACGCGAAAAAACGGCCAAAAATGGAAATACGTAATCAATAGTGCTGGAAATCAGTGGCAGCATCGTGATATTGTATGCCCCGAGGGAAAGACGATACTGCAGATTTCAAATGTCGGTCGTCGCGGGCATTTCGAAGATGTCGCGTGCGTTCGCAAGAAGCCTGGCGTTCTCAGAACTTGCTCCAATTTTTCTTTTTTTTTTGTGTCGATATCCGTCGTGTTCGTGTTTGTTTTGCTTCTTTTGCATTCTTTTCGCTTATATTGTCGTGATTCCTGATTTTGTTTTAAACGTATACGTTTTCAGACATGCTAACTGGAGAAGCCAGGTTCGCGGACATTTTCGACATTAAAATAGTTGGGGACAGCACTAGAGCATTGGACATCATGATGAACATGAAGAATTACCCCAAGCTAGAGGTAAGGATGCTTTGGAACATGGGTGCGATAGGGATGAGAACGCCCCTTTTCAAAAGTGAGGGGGTCATCGGCCAAAAAGTGAGTGGTGTTGACCATAGGTACGATAGTGGTGAGACAAGGGTCAGAAAGGTGAAGGTTGTCTGGGTCAAAAAAGTGAAGGTTGTTCACCAACCACTTCGATGAAGTTGGGGAAGGCAAAAATAGCGAAGTTTACAGAATGCGAGATAGTGGATGCCTTTTTCTAAGATAGTTCATACCGAAACAGCTCTAATATTGCTCAGAAAGGGAAAAAAGACCACATTTTTAGAGGTGGAATGTTAAATATGCTCACAATCTCTACATTCTCACTCCAACATGTCGGACAGCTGACATGTCAGAGATTTGCACCGGCGCCGCTTTCGTGCCGGGACCCACGCTCAGCTCAACACTGACAGCGTCTCAGCTTGATTTTTGCTAAATATTTCGGTGATTTCATAAAACTGTATGTTGTGCAATTGTCATTAATCTTCTTCATAAAATTCTCTTCAAAATGACATCAAGACCGACATTTTTTACCAAGAATCTACGAAGAAATTAATTTTTTAAAACTAGACGAGGAATTTGCGTCCTTTAAAATTTCTCTGCAGTTTTCAGAAAATGGTGAGTTGTGCAATTGTCTATCAAATTGCCGACATCCCCGCGCATACAGCGGTCATAAAAGCAACTGCCTTTGTCTGAAACTGGCTCAGAAAACAGACCATGCTTGAAAACGCTTTTTCGCTAAATATCTCTTTCAGTTCAAAAAATCAGGTGTTGCACGGTTGTCAGCTGCTGAGCCCGGGTTCCGAGTAGAATGGTGTATAATACCTGGTACTTCCTTTCATGCTGGGCTGAAAAAGCCCGCCTGAGACAAATGCGCCGTGTAGCTCAGGGGGATTACCGAGAGAGCGCGCAATATGAGAGGGCACCCGACACAAGGTTGAGACGGACGGGGCATCTGCCTCACCCTGAATTCTTTGTCGGGAGAACTGAACGAAACTGTCAAGAATTGTATATCGTTCTGCTCAGAATTTCATCCTGAGTTCAGCTGACAAAAATAGCTTTCAGTTCTTCCAAATAAAGAGGATATCGTGGTTTTTACGTTTCAGGAGATTTCTCAGTTATTCTTAGCTGCATTTCTGTCGCTCCACTCCCACCTAGTGTAACATCGCATTGTTATTCCGTCTGACAATTGCGCAACGCTTACTTTTCTGCTCAACAGTTTTCTCTTCTTTTTTCTTTTTTTCTTTTTCTTTTCAGAAAAACTGTAAAATCCGTTTTATTTCGCTTAAGAAACACAACAGATGTGCAATCACGGCACACACACCGAGGAGTGAAAAGTGGACAAATGTGACAGCGTCAATGTCACTCAGTTGAATAAATCAGAAAATAAAAGCGTAATACAAAGTTACTTAAGTTGGGTACTTAAAGAAATGTGGAAGAACTCACCGAGTTAGAAGTCGTAGGTGCGCAGAGAGTGAATGAGCGCGCAATGCGACTAGTGGTATAAATAGAGGACGGCGTGCGGAATTCTGGGTGAAGGAGAACAAATTGAACATCAGTGAAGTTGTAGTAAACATTAAACCCAGTGGAATTTATAGGTGACAAGCGCAAAACATACAGTGGACGTCATTGGCGGTGGACTGTCCGCGGCCTTGAGGAGGACGCGGCGCAACCTCGCTGCGCGCTCCATAACCGATTTCTTCTGCTGCTGATATGTTATTTCTCTAGCAACTTTTCTACCCGATCTAAAGCCTTTCGAGCGAATCGGGAAGAAAGGCGACTAGGAATAGCATTCCGACGGCAAAGGACACTGATCCTGGTTGCGCGGCGTCATTCTCTAGGCCGTGGATGGGCCACCCCCATTAACGTCCACTGTAGGTAGTGTGACTGAGGAGAAAACATTGGATTAAAATTGCATGTGTTTTTGGCTATCTTTGGTTATAACTGATTTTACACTGCAGCTCATCGGTTTTTAGAGAACAATGTACTAGAAAACACTAGAGCAATGTGATATCTTAGTTGTCGTCAACACTGAGCAAATCCTATCATATATCACTGCGAACGCACTGTCCTACGTTTTCACCAAAACGTACGAATGCGATGAGTCATCGCACGACGCTACACACGCTCCAGGATAATGCCTTCCAATGTGGAACCATCCATCGGATGCACAACTGATGATAGTCCTCACTACATCTTCATAGTATCGTCCACTTATATGCAGACAACTGAACAACATTTCTCTCGCCCACATGTAAAAATCTGACACTCGGAATCGCACCTACTTTTCCATTATTGTTGCTTATAACAACTTTATATGGAGACGAAACCCAGCAGTGAAGGGTATCTACGTTCTTCACATCTAACCCTCCGACTGATAAGCAACATCCCATTCCTTGTGGTTGCGTGCTGCCTTCTGACGAAAGGGGTGGGAACGTTTCTTAAGCTTTCTCGACGCCTGCTCTCCAAAGCACACACTATTTCGTCAACTGTCTAACAACGGGCATGAAAATGCCCTGTTGTTCCGGCTTACCTCCCTTCATTTTCAGCCATAACAGACCTTCCCCATACATCTACAGGGTGGCTGTTAAGTATGGATCGCTCAATTTTCTAACCTCCTTCTCCAAAGGAGTAGGATTTCGCGATGCCATATTGTCTACTTGTTTTGCACAAGCATTGGCCATCACCAAGTAAAGGTCCTGCTCGAAGACGTCTGATTCGGCATCCGTGCAGGACCTCAGTCGCCCCTCAAGTAAGACTCCAGTTGCCCGCAAGAGGTTGACGTCGGTCTTGCTCCACTCCCTCGTAAATGCTATCCTGAGGGAGTTCACACCTACATGGCTAGTAGCGGACACCTTGACCTCTAAGAAGCTCCAAACAAAGTAGCCCAGCGGATTGAGATCAGGGAGAAGGAGAACCGTATATCTTTGTCTTACCAATCGGGAAAGTCAGAGTCACACAAGGCGAAAGTGGATTTTGTGGCCAAATGAGAGGCCCTCCCTTGCTACGAGGTAAACCACTCTGTGCATCTGTGTCTGTTGGTCCCTGGAAGGAGAACATAGCGTAAGATGTCCTTCTGATGAAATCCTGCGTCAACTTTCGGCAATTTTGCCACGAAAAACAGCGAAGAAGGCCTTCCTGAGGTCAATTCATCCCAGACTATAGCAGACTAAAGAAAAAGAGCTCATTCGCTCGTCACCTGTTTCTTCATTGTACTACGATACAACGGCAGTGGTCGTATTGGCTTCCACAGAATTCACGCAGCCCAAACAGTGAAAACTTTTCCATCAACAAAAGCGAGGTTGAGGAGCCGGCCACGAAGATTCCTTTTGGAAACTTTTTTGCCTAATTCAAAAGTTCCCTGTTCACCCAACCTGACATTGTGCTGTTTCAAACGTTCAATAACTGCGCAGTGTCCAAGTTTCGCGATCTTCTAAGCAGTGTCTGTGGAGATAGGTTGGAAGCCACGCGATTCAGTGTGAAGGAATTGTCGCAGGCGATGCACTTCTCGATGATGCCACGTCAACGTGAAGTGCGAATGGATCGAGGTCGCTCTAGTTTCTGGAGTGGAGCAATACGGCCTGTCTCCCTTTGATGTTTGACAATATTCCCTTCTGTTAGTGCGGAGAAATCAGAGCGTTTAGCAAATTCAGTAACATGGAGTGTGCAACCACTGAGGTCCACTGATGGCAGTAGATGAGGAAATCGTTTTATAACTTCTGGAAGAATCCAAGCAGGGGAACCAAAATTCTCATGCTGACCATGAAAGCCACTAGTTATCGTATCATCACAAGATTTAGGTGATAGCTGCTTTCCTATTTCCTTTTTCACCTTCAAAAAATGCGATCCATACTTAACAGCCACCCTGTATATCTGAGCAGAAAGCACATCCTTTCTATTACACTTTCACCACATTCACAACACTTGCCAGCTTCTCCAATAAATGTAGAGAAATCTTAGGAAAACTTCAAATTTTTGCAGTTTTTCACCTGCCTGTTGGTTCCACTTTCTTGACCCCTCTTCCCAATTTAACTGCCACATGTTACATACCAAAACGAAGGGAAAATTCTTGCGAATCGCGGCAGACTATCATCGTTGAGATCCGTTCAAACACTTTTCCATACTAAGCTTCGAAACATACCTGCTCTGTTTTTCATACCCTTTTACAATCAAAGATTTCTCCTCAGGCTTACTACCTATGGCTTCCCACTTGTAAATTGCAAACTCTACTGGATTCAAGGTTTGATCACATAATCGACGACGAAATCCCGTTTCTTCTCCTTCACGCAGAATTTCGCAGGTCCTTTTCCTTGTCTGCTGCAATGGTAACATTGCGCACTCCTATCCAGCACTGTGCGCTCCACTACAACTTCTGCTTCACTGTGAGTTCTTTCACATTTATTTACCTCCACAACCATACATCAGTCCTTTATTGACTTGTTTGTTCAATTAAGAGATACTAAAATTGTCATTTGCCCATTTTCTTCTCTTTCCAAGTGTTTGCCTCCATCCGATTGCTCATCCCATGACTGAAATAGAGTAGAACTTTTCTCTTCCACCTGCCGGGCTTCATGCCGCACCACCCTTTCATATTAGTGATGGAGTCTATTGGCCCCTCTCCCAAAGTGAGTGAGCCTTGGCTCCGACTATCGACCTATGCTTTGGAATTTTTTATATATGGAGTTTTTGCGTGCTCCATTCAGAACATCGTAAATCAACGGCGTTCGTGTTGTTTTTCTTCTGTGTTTCATTTTCTATCATCTAATTCACACCATCCCCTCTCCTTCTCTTTTCCCATCTACCGCTAGTAGTGGTTCTTGCAGATCTACTGAGTTTTACTGGGCATTCTCTGAATTATATATGTCACCGCAACTATTGGTGTGTTTTAGCGTCGAAGCAGAAGCTTCTTTATTTGGGACTTCTTGTCATCTGTTTTAGAAATAGTGATACGATGCTTAGATATTTCGAAGATTCATTCAGTGTAGTTTCTGCGGCTCCCCACAATAGCTCCGTGAGTTGGAAATGGGAATGTGTTTTTCCTGTTGTTCTTCGTTGATTATTATTTGGACATTTTTTTAGATCTTTGTTTGAATCTTTGCCCTTTTTACGTTATATTTTTACATGATATGCTTTCTTCTCTTTGAAGATGTGCACAGACCCGCTGGTCTTCGAAAATCTGTTGAAATACGAATATCGCGTAATTTTCTTCTGTAGCTACTACGACCAACGACTTCAGAACTAGCCAGCCTGTTTGTGGAAACAGCCAATTTCTCCTGCAAGAGTGCGATTTACATTACTATTCCAAACGCCCCTTGGGTCTTGTTGGAACTTTTCCAATTGGTTTAGGGTTGACCCCATGTCCATCCTCAGTATCTAAATCCATCCGCAATAGAGAATATTTTGAAGGGGTCTCTAGAAAAGTTCATCGGAGTTCATAGAAACATCCTCTCGGTTGGTGCATGATTATGTGCGATTGGACCCCGTTTCGCAATTAGTTTGGTTTCCATCGCTTAGAGATTGGAATCCTATCAGGCTAGACACGTTGCACTTTCCTTGGTATCGAGGAGACACAGAAAGCCCTGCTGACCAGGGAAGGATACTAGGGGGTCCGACAACTCCTAACAAAATGTATACTGTCATATGCGGTTTTTGACGCTGATCTTAAATCCGCTTACCTTATCTACTGTGGGGTCTTTTATGAAGAGCTACGTGGCATAATTGTGGACTCTCTTCCTAATTTGGCTTCCGAGTAACACTGTGCCAAGAAATGTGCGCGGAAACTTCATCTTACTGTTCAACTAGTTGAAATTGATTCATGTTTTTGAAATTTGCTCAAATTTGGGTAGCTCCACGAGATCATTTGGCGCAGTATACTCCAGAGGCCAAATTTAGACTGCCCTACAGTGAACGTCAGTGGCGTTGGCCCATCCTCGAGAAGGACGCCACGCAACCGCGCCGCGCAACTAGGGAAAATATTTGGTATTCCAAAGGAACAATGCACTGCGTTAAAATCGAACATCTGCAACCAAACTTTAAAAAACGTAAGCGGCATCTATGCTTTTTAAACAGGGTTGATAGAAAGAGCCAGGCTGACAGAAACATGCATAGAGGACCACTGCTGAATTAACCTCAATTAGTCTTTGCAGATGTCAACTACTAGTCAATGCATGCACATTTTCTTGTTTATATGGGTTGATTCTCCACCAAGGAACCAATTCTTTGTAAGATCCAAACAATAGGCGTCATTTTGCGGGACATTATCGATAGTGCCAAATTACAGATTTCGACCTCCGCGAGGAAAAAAATTCTTAAAAACAGGAAGTCCATAAAATGAAGGGATTCAACTTATTCCTATCTCACACAAGTGTTTACAACTCCCATAAAAATTTGAACCTCCATGCTGTGCATCGGAAAAAGTTATAGGCGAAAAACCAAAAGTTGCAATCTTTTTGCTCGCTACTGCAAGGGCTACTGATGTCATATCTTGTACCGTCGAAAATCTGTTAGATATGAGATCGCCAGAAGCTGATGCTCATCACTTCTGTTTTAGACTCAATTTATTTGGCTGATACGCCTACGCCATGCCGAAGAATACCAAAGTGCAAGGCTATCGTCAAGCTATCTCCCTTCTGGTTCATTCGCATCTCTTCTGCAACATATGCAGTTAAGTGAAATCAGAAAAATAAAGTACTAAAATCTAGAATTGCTGTCGTGCGCCCAGAAATACGGTGATAGGTTCATTTTAGGTGCTGATGACAATGGTACTAGAGAAAAGATTCCAATGTCTCCTTGAAGGCAGCAGGAGCTGAAATCCTCGACTCCGAGCTGAGCTGTGGGTGATGAAGTACAGACTCACCACATCATAAATGTGAAACGAACACAGACAATTATGGCTTACCCGCAGAGAAAATGGAACATTCGTTGCGAACACGCCTGGCCGTGTTCGTGCGCGGACGAGTTTTCCCGGCGCAAAAAGCCATTGCGATGCGTGTTTGGCGCAAAAGGAAAACGAAATGCATTCAATTCACAGGGTTTCATGGCGGGACTCGGCCAAAACCACGCGCCGCAATGGCTTTCGCGCCGGGGAAAACTCGTCGCGCACGAACACGGCCAGGCGTGTTCGCGACGAATGTTCTATTTTCTCTGCAGGAAAGTCATCATTGTCTGTGTTCGTTGCACATTTATGATGTGCCGAGTCCGTACTTCACCACCCGCAGCTCAGCTCAGAGTCGAGAATTTCAGCTCCTGCTGCCTTTACAGACAGGAGTGGAACAGCTGGGAGGAGGGGGTGTTTTCTTACGGGATGTCCTTGCAGGAAATCATAATAGGCAAAGGAGCGAAATGCGACTCGACTGGCCGGAGCCATTATTACTCGGATACTAATAAGGCTTCCCTCGTATGCTCTTCACTTGAAAACTTCGAGAACATAGTATCTCATACCGACACAAGAACCCACCTGCCAAGATGCTTTCGAGTTTTAGAAATGGAAATAAAAAGTGTTGCAGAACTTTTTCACCCAGTGTTTTTGTTGTGCATTAATGCTTCTCAGGCAAAGTAAGAATGCATCGATTAGATTATGAGGATCACTGGTGAACTGGTTCTAATGCTGACTGACTTACGAAAATCGTCAAAGTTGGCGAAGTGCTGCTCGGCCAAGAACTGCTCAAGTTACCAGACAAGGTGTTAGATGGGAAGCGCGAGGTCGGACAATGGTGTAGGGTGCATCATCGTGTCTGCTCCTTCTACGGTCGACGAGTCAACAAAGTAAATTGAGGGTGCATTTTGTCCAGCAAAATGTGCGCCTCAACACATTAATGTTTCTTTTCTCCGATAGTGACGACCGTTGCCATAAATTGACTAATGTAAATGTTGATGTTTCCCACCACATTGCTTATGAGCAACTCCGCTGGAGCATACCCTGCCCCTTAGCTCAGGAGGTCGCCGATTGGGAAAATGGCTTTGAGGAGACGTATCGCCTAGAAATAAGCATTGGAACCGACGGCTCCTGGTAACATGGCTGAAGAGCACCGGTGCGAATGCCACGATGATGTTGTCGTCCCCCTAGCTTCCACTGGTGCTCCATAGAAGCTCAGAAGTACAAAAGAATCGCTCGAATTGGTTGGTGGTCCATTTTCGCGCCGATATAGCGAATAGCGCATGGCCATGTTCTTGCATACCCATGGCGCAGATGCTCAGAGGGCAGGCTATCACATACTCACATACCATGGAGACAGGTCACGTAGGAGGGATGCAAGAAAGAATCCTTGGTGAAGTGTCTCAATCATTTCCCGACAACCTAATAGCGGTCGCTCTTGTGATTATATCATGTATGTATCCGTCAAAATCGAATGTGTTTGAGTATGTGACACCCAAGTGGCGGATCTTGGTTAAGCACACTAACAGTTTTCCATCTATCGCAAACTGAAAATGAGGATGATTGGTTCCAACTATGGTTGTTTTCAGACAACAGACTATGGCTGTTTTCTCCATCGATATAGAAAGACCCCACATTTTCGACCAATTGCTCAAAGTGCGAAGGGCGTCCTGTAACTTCTGGCAGTCATTCATTTTGTAAATTTTGGTGTCGTCGGCATACATCGAGCAATATGCTCCTGAAGATAGTGCTTGCGGCAAATCATTTCATTAAAGAACATGAGGAGACCTATACACGAGCCCTGAGGTACTCTGCTAGTTATTGAATATGAACGGGAGTGCGACTGGTTTATGATGAATTTCTGGGCCCTATTCGAATAGAAGGCTTGTATAAATCGTGGGAGACATCCATGAATGCTATATGCTGCTATTTTCTTGAGCAAGAGCGTAATAGGAATAGAATCGAAAGCTTTAGCGTAGTCGATAAAGCTAACGGAAATAAAGCTCCATCTGTTAACTTCCCTTTGCCAGAGTGGAACTGTCGACAGTGAGGCTATGGTAATATTAGGGTGGTCAGAAAGTCTTGAGCCGTTTGACACCTTTTTTTCTTTATTTTATTATTCAGCATACAATGAATTTTACTCAACAATATAATCACCATCATTAGCCACTACAATGTCCCACCTAATGGGCAGATCAGCGATCCCCTTTTCCCAGAACTGGGGAGACTGGGAGTCAAAGAAGTCGCTGACCGCCCTTCCAACATCTTCAAGTTTGGTGAATTTTTTCTTAGCCAGGAATGCCTTGAGGGGGCGAAACAAATGATAATCAGAGGGGGCAATATCAGGGGAATAGGGTGGATGGGGAACCGTGTCCCAGCCCAGCTCCTCCAACTTTTCACGTGTCTCTTTAGCTACATGGGGCTTAGCGTTATCGTGGAGCAGGTGGACAAAAGCTCGTCTCGGCCGTCTTTCTCGAACAGCGTCCGCTAATTTCTGGAGCTGATTGGCGTAAACGCTACCGGTGACGGTGTGTCCTTGCGGGAGCAGCTCGTGATACAGCATTCCTCGCGAATCCCCAAAGCAGCAAAGGAGACACTTCTTGGGGTGAAGGTCCGATTTGGCTTGCGTTGGAGGGTCTTCTCCTTGAGGGAACCACAAAGCACGACGCGTATTGGAATCGTAGAGGACCCAACTCTCGTGTACAGTAATCAGATCCTTCAGAAACTCCTTTCGTTCAGGGCGGAGAAGGAGAGACTGACAAATGGATATCCGGGTGAAGCGCGTACTATCGGTCAAGACATGAGGGATCCATCGAGTCAGCACTTTTTTGTAGCCGAGGACCTGAAGGCGACTGAGGACTGTTTGATGGCTACCTCTGAGTCTCGTCGCAAGACTGCGGGTGCTAACTTCCGGGTCTTCTTTGACGGCGCCGAGAATGACAGAGTCTTCCATCTTGAGGGGGCGTCCCGACCGAGGCTTTTCTTCGAAGTCCGTATCTCCTCTTTCGAAGCGAGCGAAACAGCGTTTGACAGTGCTGATGGAAGTAGTGTCTTCTGCTAATGCGTTGTTGATGTTGCGAACGGTTTCCGTCGCTCCAGTGCCGCGGCGCCATTCATAGAAGATAATCGCTCGAATGTGCACTTGTGGAATTGACATCGTAATTAAAGTTAAGAAAAGCAACCTGGGTATATATACCTATCAGTTTCGAGAGTGATACAGATAGAGGATGATACCACATGGTAGGTCGTGGTACCGGTCAAGAATCGAAAGTTCTGAAACAAAATCGGCTCAAGACTTTCTGACCACCCTAATAGATTTTCTGCTAGTAAAATCATGTTGACTTTTAGACAGCAGCTGATTCGTTGGCAAGAAATCACAGATAGATCTGCATATTATCCGCTCCATGACCTTGCTAGTAGAACTGGTTAAACAGATGGCCCGGTAATTTTTGACGTCATTTTTGGATCCTTTCTTATAAATATACTTCCGATTCTCCATAATGCTGGTGTTTTACCACGTAAGAGAAATTTGTTGAATAACAAGGTAAGTGGAGAGGTTAAACCTAACGTGGCATTCCTGAGAAATATGTGTGGGACTGTATCTGGGAAGGCGGGAAACCTATTTGGAAGCTTTCCCAGGGTGCTATAAACGATGTTACTTGAGATATCAACCCACTCAGGAATTTCACTCGTTACTGGTGATAAGGTTACGTCGGATTGGTACGGAATTTTATAAACTCATTCGAAGTAATCTACAAAAAGATTAGCTTTGCTAACATTGTCGTCAACAGGGGTTGAACCGTTTGAGGAAACACTAGGTATGGAACTACACAGCGTAAGCTTTTTCTTGCAATAGTTATAAAGTCGCTTGGTTCTTCTGTCACTGCAATTTGCTTTTCCTGAAAGACCAACCAACTTGCTAGTGCTCTCCTGAGTTTCCTACTGTTCTTGAGATAATTGGCCCTGCCGTTAGGACTGGTCATGGAATGAAAGAAGTTGACTTTGGATTTGAGAAGTAGGATTCTCCGCAGATAGAACTGGTGGTCCCCTTTGTGCTCAGTTGTCGGTACGTATTTATCAATGATACGATGGCAAATGTTAATAAATGCTGAATAATATTCATCAACATCGTTAGATCTATTAGGTTGAGGAATTATAAATGTCCGTTTGACCTTCAAATCAGAAACAATACCACGACGATATTACAAGAGCTCCATACAAGCGGTAATTCCCAAATTGTTACACGACTCTTCTACTACCTCCACGGAATGAACGAGTGCCCTAAGTGACAAAACCGTAGAGGTTTTAGACGCCGTAGGGACCCACCCAGATTTTAGCTCCGCCACAGTTTTTAAAGTTCTTCTTCTTTAATGAACGCTGCCATCGGCAGGAATAGGTGCCAGTCTGATAGTGCCGATCCTGGAATAAGAGGCGGGTGAGGAAGGGCTCCTCACCCTTATTTTTTTTAGTTTTCTTTTAGGTCATTTTCGCGATGTGTCGTTTGGACCGTGTCGTGGATAAGTTTTGTAGCCGACGTTTTGATACCATGACGATGGAGGTCTTGGTCCAAGCGGTCCCGATATGGCACAGAGAGATCAGGAGTAAACTTCTGATCAGGATCATCATCATTGAATGGAACGTTCCTTTCATATTTTACCGCAAACGCAGTGTCACCTTCCATTCGTGACCATCATATTTACGTGTTGGAATAGGCTGCTGTACGTCACTGAGCAGTTTTCTGTCTGCGTGCTCAAGACACACTCTTCTACTATCTAACACCATAACAGTTTCGGAATAATGACGACTCTTTACACAACAGAGAAGGATTCGGCTGATGATCCAATCAATTTGACAGAGCTCGGAACATATACCGTTATAATCACACTGAAAAAAGTTCCTATGAAGCCTTCTAGTTGGTCTTCTGATGCGGGAGTCGCTTATGCTAAAACGAAAATTTAGGTTGTCCGATGTAATAAAAGGTGGTAACATGAAGAAGTTATCGACATGCTCAGGTTCTGATGCCAGTATTATGTCAAGGATATTAAGGACATGAGTAGGAGTGGTGATAATTTGGGTGAGGTTATTTGATTCGACGAAGTCTAGAAACGAATGTGAGGAAGGTGTGCCAGCGTTGATTCTATGCGCCATAGTAAGCCAGTCAATTTAGGGGAAGTTCAAATCTCCTAAGACGATTATTTGCCCACTCCATTCTAGGGCTGAAGGAACTCAAGTAACTGTGAGAAAATTGATGAACTGAAAGACGGACTTCGATAGACGAGAACTACCAGAATTTCGTGGCGATCATGTAGTACATATTTTGATTGCAAGAGTTTGACAAGTTTCACAAAAATCTCGTGTGGTGACTTAGGCGGTTGGGTGGCGCCTTTAGGTTTCTGGGCGGTTGGGTGGCGCCCTTCAGAATAAAACAGTGGTTCAGTGGTAATAATCGTTTATCTCGTTTCCAGCGTATTGCCGGTATGGATGCAACAATAGAGAGTGAGGCTGACGCCCCGCCCTCACATCATATCGGCACACTCAAGGGTGCCAGAGGCAAAGGTTCTGGCGATACGCCAGAACACTCCGCCCCCGGCAATTACAATTCTACTTTAAGACAACGCAAATTAATTTTACATACATACGAAATGAACAGATCACATGAGTTACTGCAGCTCGTGGAACGATGGGGCGACGGCGGCGGCTGGAGGCAGGAGAACGATTGACGACGTGGCTGGAGGTAGTGGCGGCAGCTGGGGACGTTGACGGCGAGTGGCTCACGGTCTTCTTCGTTTGAAACTCGGAGCCACAGACTGGCGATCGGCGCACAGTAGCACGTTGTGTGGTCGCCCACACCTTGCGCACTGTACGCCACAGTCATCTCCGTGCGCTGGCTTCAAGCATCGCTCACAGAGACCGGGCTTTGTGGCCTGCACGGATTTTGCTACCGGGTCTGCAAAGCGGCTACACCTCGCGGTGTTATGGCCGTCCTTGTTCTCCGGTAGTGGGCAGAAAATGCATGGTGAGCGCGGCTTAGACCGCTCTAGCAGCTCAACGCATGCATCCTCAACAGCGGCAATACGAGAACAAGAGTTCTCCACAGCGGTAATACGGCCGGACAGATGGGAGATGGCTGCTTCCATTTGACTTTGCAGGGACTGGACGGCAGAGACGATGTCGTGGAGGAGCGATGCAGCTTCAACGTTGTCCATCTTGAACCGAGCAGACTTGGGGTAAAATGGTGAGTCGGTCGAGGTTTTTATACCGCTTCGGAGTCCAGACTTCGCTATCGTCACTGCGACCGCCCCTATAACTCCAGGCTACGGGAAATGATGTACATGCGCAGTAAAGGTTTTGAAGTGTTATCTATACAAGCCGATCACCACCCTTTGGTATTTACAATGGTGGCATGTTACTTGAGGGGATAATTATGTACACGAGAGATACCACCGATCTCTTACTTTTTTCTGCAAAGTATGAGCCGCAGTATTTTGGATATCACATAGAATATGAATGTGATAATTGACTTAGCAACGACGAGTGCTATTTTCAGTAACATTATTATTACCATCGGTCCGAATAGGTATGTTAGACCTGCCATTGCTACGGATGCAGCGGCTGCTACCAGTGCAGCTTTCCAGTGACTCAGAACCGTTTGGAATAGAGGAGTCAGGTCTGGCAAGTTAATTTCTCGCAGGTTGAGGAGTGTTTTATCCTCTTCTTCAACCGAATTGAATTGGAACACGGATTCGTACATGGAACTGTGATACACTAGTGTCCCGTTTATCGGTATTAGTATCTTAGACCCACCGCACTCTGTTTGGCAAGTGATCTCTACCAAAGCGGAATCGAAATCAAGCTTCTGTTTTGTAGTGGTGTTATGGGGACCACATTCTACTGAGAATTCATGTGACTCGCAGGTTAGGGTAATAAACTGGGATTGTTTTGAATGGCAGGAAATTGTAATTTCCGAACCTTGCATGCAGCTGTAGCATCCAGACAGCTGGCTCACTTGAATTTCGCACGGAAAATCAGCAATATAGTCCGAACTATCCACAAGCATTTCTGTTTCGAAGACAAGGACAATTTCTCTTTGACTAGTTTCTGCTATAATTTCATTTGCAGTGTTGTTTATCGTTAAGAATGGAGAAATCAAAGGTAATCGATACCTCGGGTCACTTCGAATACGACCGATGCTATCGTTCGGACAGTTGCAATGATGAGTAGGAGCAGCGCCACCATTGCAGTCACAAACGAAATTATTATCACATTCGTGAAAAGTGAGCATCGCGTTGATCCTGTTTCTGCATTCGACCGGTGCATGAAATGATTCCGGTAAAATGAAAGAATCCTTTTCAGATATTGCGAATCTTCGTAAGAGTAACGAGTCTGCTGGCTTCTGTACTGATATAATGGTCATGTTTTTGCCATCTACATTGTGATTTACATAGGGAGGAAGTATTATTACGCGCTTCTCCTTTTTACGGAACAAATTAGTTTCCACTTCCAACGTGACCGTTGGCTTCCATTCCATACATTCCACCACTTCGTACACTATTTTCGTCTGGGGAACGTGTCCTATTCTATAAAACAGGCATGATGGCAACGGAAGAAGACAACCTGCGCAAAGTAGTCCTCCACAGGAGTACTGGCATCCAGAATAACCTGGATAATGACTTACAGACTCCAGCTCGGGTACAGTTTCGTTTGGACGGAGTCGCTCACATTTACCATCCACACAGGAACCCATTTGATAAAATGTGGTGGCTTTGAGGCGGTTGGGTAGCGCCTGTGTTTCGGGAGGTTGGGTGGCTCCCTTGACGTGTGTTTTACACGGTTGGTACGGATCTTTATTCGTCCGACCTGCACCTAACGGTGCTGTGGTAGAATGCTACGAATAAGGGGCATGGTAATAGCATAGTGCATGGAGTATCTGGGCGACGCCCATAAACATATCACTGAGGTCATGAATAATGGCCCTCTTTCGGGCAATACAGATACATATTAGATAGTACAGACTACTTCTAAGGAGGTGCCGTCTGTACCGGCACATTCCGGCGCGGCAAAACGAAGAGAAACATAGGAGGAAAAGCAAAATAGAGACATCATACAAAAGGAGGAAGATCATACGTCTGTGCTAATAATTAATTAGATTAATGACCTTTTCTTTCTCGAGACGATCATTAGTGCAGGTCCATATCTTCCAATCCATGACGATGTCCAGTAGTGTAGGTGCGAAGTGGCAGTCGTAGAGGTGCAAAGATGTTGGTGGCGAGCCAATTAGAGAGTGTCGAAGTGCGGAGATGGTCGTCACAAGTAGCGGTATCTCCGTAGGAAGATGATCATTGCCTGAGAGGCACTTTACCACATTTTTCGGTGTTATCTTAGCCCTAGCAGGGGATGAGTGCATACCCGCAACATCAGCACATTTCGATTCAGCGGTAAGTTTTTGATTTCTGACATTGCCACAGTCGATGTCTCCCCTGCATTCATGTGAGACAGTAGATGTTTTCGCCTCTGGCACTTTTGCTATCATACTTGGAATGACCTTCCCATTATTTTTTGGGATGACCACAGATTTAGTGAGCACGGCCGACTCTTTAGAGGCACTTCTCCTATTCACTTCACAGCTTTTATTGACAACATCGAGAGCACTTCTTTTATCATTGTCTCTACTATGGAAAGATGTCATTTCCACATCTTTTGTATTGATTTCTTCAGATCTTTCCAAATCGTACAGAATATTTTGGATGTTACACTGTCCACTGCCATTTTTCAATGATGAGAATGAACAATTCCACTCAACTTGAGCGTGTTTCCAACAATTTGTGGATTTCGCTGAGATGCTATCCCACGTATTCTCGAGTCTGACAAAGTGGGGTTGCTTTGACATCGTACTCGATTTTCCAGGACTTTCTTGCAGTTGATTTGCACTAGGTGCAATTTAGCATCGGTTATCTGTTCTTCCACAGCCTGAGCAAACTTTCCTGCGTCCTGAATCAGCTGGTAGAAGTTTGCATCTGCATCAAGTTCCTCTATTTCGAGCAGTATTCTTTTCTGAATAGTTTTGGATTTTTCATAAGAGTAGATCTTTTCGATCCTATCGACTTCTGATTGAAGTGAATTTATGCCTGCTCTTAACTGCGAAAGGCATGAGGTTAGCAAACGCAAGTTTTTGCAGCATTTATCATACTTCTCCTTGTCATTTTCTGGATAGATAATTTTCTTACTGTGCGGTTCGTATATTTTTAGTATGGTCACGAGCGCGGCCGAGCTGTAAGAAATCGCCATTTTGTGAGAATATAGCGACATGATAGGATTTTCTGGAAGCAGTCTTCGCACCTACTGCTTTTTGACCTATGAATTTCCAGGTTTAAGTGCTTTCTAGCCTATATGTGGCTAATTGGCTTGTTTTCGCCTCGAAATAGGGAGTATGGCTAGTAATTGACCTGTATTCGGTAGTTTTGCTGGTTTTACCCCAAAGTTTGCAAATATGGCAGCTTTCGAGCCTTGAGATTTGAATTCTTTGGCAGCTTTTGGACGTACAAATTCGCAATATAGTTTCCAGATTTGATTGCGCTTCGGTTACCTTTTTGCCTAGAATTTCGATTTCTGGCTGCTTTCGTGCCTCAATTCTGACTGATGTTTTGGCTGCTTTTGAGCCTGATGCTGCTTTTAAGCAAAAAATGTGGGGCTACTTTCGCCCAAGGTTAGTCTTAGTCGCTAACCTCTTGCGCTGTTGCTATGAGCAATGCACGAATGAATTTAGGGATCTTGGTCCCAAGGTTAGGCTTGGCTAACCTGTCGTGCAGTTGTTGGGAAGCAAGGCACTTTATCGGCTTGTATTTGGCCGATGCACCATAAAATGTGGTGACTTAGGCGGTTGGGTGGCGCCTTTAGGTTTCTGGGCGGTTGGGTGGCGCCCTTCAGAATAAAACAGTGGTTCAGTGGTAATGATCGTTTATCTCGTTTCCAGCGTATTGCCGGTATGAATGCAACAATAGAGAGTGAGGCTGACGCCCCGCCCTCACATCATATCGGCACACTCAAGGGTGCCAGAGGCAAAGGTTCTGGCGATACGCCAGAACATCTCGTTCAACTACGAAATTGTGTGAGATACTTTTGTGGACCAGCGCAAGAACTAGGTACGTTAAAGGCAGGGGCCCACGTCGTTCCGCCTGTTGGAGGTATACAGGGTGGGCCATAAATACGGTAACAACGCTCGTTTCTCCCCTGAAGAAAATTATTTTGCCTCGAAGTTAGACTCACTTGGGATGGCCTTTCGTAGCGTTTACTGAAACAATGCTCCGGCTCACAGGTCATGTTTGATCCAATACAGCCTAAATAATGTTTTAGGTCCTATTGATTTCATCGATTGACCACCCATTTGCTTGAGTCTCAATCAGTAGGGTCAATAGGCTTCGGTGATACGTGAAACCAGGGCTTGTTCATAACCTATCCAGAATTTGGATTAGTTGAGCAAGCACTCTAAAAAATAGTCGCTCAGCTGAACCAACACCACTTGCGCGCCGCGGTTAACGACTTCTTTCAGCACGTTGAGGCCTCTATCGGAACTGAAGGGGGACATCCCGAGGTGAAGGGTTGGCTTATGTTAGATGTGACCTAATAAACATAAATCCTTCAACTATGTTTCACCTTACATATAAATGCTTTTTCTGTGTACACTTTTCTGTATTACCGTATTTACGGCCCACCCTGTATAGACATATCCTAGACCCTTTCGATCGCGGTAATACACATCCACAGGCTCAAACGCGAAGAAAGCCCCATTTTTGAAGGGGTCGAACTGGCTACATTTTTGGAGCCTGGAGGCGGATCGCTCCAAGCTGTGCTGGCTGCCTGCCAGGGCTGCAGCGTTGGCAAACGAGTCTTGACGTGTTCAAGCGATAGATACGATCAACGGCTTCACACGTGAACTCGGACTAGCAAACTACTACAGCCCCCATCCCGGAAGGTGGGTTTAAAGACCGTTTCGAGACAATCTACCCATACAGCTGGATTCAGCGTGTCGCGAAGATGCAGAATCTGCCATTACTTCAACCAAGGGGATTCCACTGTGCTACGGCTGAAATTCAGTTACTTCCTAAGCTACTGCGGAACTTGTGATTGGAATTAAGCTCAACGAAGCACCGGCGTGAGCATATTATCAGTGTGTGACACAACCCACTAGAATTTCAATTACCTTTACTATGGAAGGAAGTAAATCCAAATCGTACTGAAAACAAAACAAAGCTCTCATATATGTATTTCCAGACAAAACACGACGAAAAACCATTACAATGACAGTGTATTGGAGCGAGACGGGACATAATCAATGATACTAGAACAATAACCAAATAGGCAATTGAGCAAAGTCGATGATTAATGGCAGTCTTAACTTAAAATGGAATCAAAAATACCAATCATAAGTTAGAAGATCAGGAATAGTAACAGAAGACTTTAGTGTTCCTAAAAAAGAAGAGATCAGAGATCAGGGGTCTACACGAACACCTAGGTAAGAATTGATACAAGTTTCCCAGACATAGAAAATAGCTGCAAAACACTCTACATTACTAATTACACTAGAAAATAAAACTATACAAAACGGTAAAGCTCAGGAGTGGAACAGGACGCCCGTATGGGGAAGTATGGAAACTGATTCAAGCATAAGACCAAACATATTACCAACACCATATTCGACTTAGCAAGCGACAAGATTCAATCACTCAAAGTTTGATTTTCTTCTGGTAGCCAATTTCAGAACTGATGGAGTCGTATAAGAGAAACTGAAAAGACTAGACATAAACTATTTCATACCCCAAATGTACGCATAAACTCACCTCGTTGCTTCGGCGCTTAGTTGCAACAGAGCAACTTATACGAGGTGGATCATTAATTGGCTGTAACGGCAGTGCACCAGATGAAAGAGATAGTTCAGGATTCTATAATGGAGAAAAGAAAGTGTAAAACAGAATTATGAAGCATTAAAATGATAACTCACATATGTTTTGAGATCAGAATATTTGTGGTTGCTGAGAGAAAGGAAAATCTGGTCGCTTTCTTCTGCTAGAACTGGCTGTATAGGAGAAGAGTTGTTGATATCACAGATCGAGGAGAGATTAGTGATGTGGGATAGTGACGTCAGTGGTGGAGAGTCAAAAGTCGGAGACTGCGAGCAGTCATACAAGCTGAAAGACAGATATTTATACACAAGTTTTTGAGTTGAACGAACTTTCCAAACTCTCTTATTATTAACTATTGAAGCCAACAAACCAGTTCGGGAGCAAAGACTCCGTTGGATCACAGGCAGACAATGTCTCATCTCCATCATCAGCCGATTCAGAAACAGAAGAATACAGCGAATAAAGAGAAAGACGTGTCTCACTAGACTTGTTGCCTAGACGTCCAATAGCACCTTCCCGATCTAAAACCGTACTTTTAATAACATAGAATACACCAAATTGAGCCGAGAGTCATAAAACCAAGCTTCGAAAACGTAATTAGACAACACTGTCTGATCTCTTTCCTTATTATATCAACATTCTCCTGAGCGACTGCGCTGGATTACTGGCAATTTCATAAGAAATATAAGTTACATTTTTTCCAGCAGCGTTTCGAAATATACCACAGTTGAACTTATAATTCACTTCAAGTTCATTTGTATTATAGTAGCAGCCATCCTGACTCAAACATGATATACTGTAAGCAGCATCTAAAACTCCGTATTATGTAGGAAGGCGAACAGGGTTCACACATATCTCGTCGGTCCCAACTGGTTAGAACGTGATGGTACCGGCAGGGTCTGTCAGGACTGACTTTGAATGCGTCAGAAACATCAGAACTACCGTTGTATACGTCAGAAACTGCCGCACCCATATGATACGTGGCTGGACGTGTCAGAACCGTAGTGATTACCCAAACTACCGAAACTATAGCAGTGGCACTTTCTTGATTGCAAAGCGGTACCTACGAATGCGCCACACGTTAAAATGGATGACCATGAGTATGAGTCCCAATGGCTGATAGGTGAGACACGCGACTTGATCCTTTCTGAAGAAAAACGACCAAATGAAATACGTTCAAGTATTGAGGAAGTCTCCATATTTCACACATTCTTTCATTACTTCCAGAAACATAACCCCTAAAATTTGAAATCACAAAGAAGCCACACCGAATAAATAAGCCTCGCTCACAGAAGTGCAGGAAAGTAAAATTATTATTATTACACTCATGCGAACGCTCACAATATAAATACCAATTCAGCTGTTCTGCCATAAAAGTACTGCCCCATCTCAACTTCTTGTTCGCGGATTATAACAATGGCAACCGTCATGATATATGACGCTGCTAACTAATTTGTCTCTGTAAGAATGCAAAATAGTGAATGAATGGCACAATCCGAACCGTTCGAGTTACGCCATTATTTCATTTTCACTATTTCCTACCCCGAACGGTCCGGATTGTAGCCACTCATTCTCTACTTTACATTTTTACTAGGACAATAGAGTCATACATACTGATGAAAGTGGTGACAGGATCAAAAGTTTCATTTTTAACTCGCCTTATTTTAGGAACGTTAACAAATGCTATATTTATAGTGTATCGGAATCTGAGTTATCCAACGATCGATACGTATAATTCGTTACAGGACCGGATCGGACTCCGATGCACTATAAATGTAGCTAAATGCGCATACATGGAACTCGAAAAATCTGCCACATGTGCCTCCGTGGGAATCATAGGCGTGGCACACACCCACAACATCACAGACGCACTCTCTCATGAGTGCCCCGCCCAAATCATTCACAAAAAATGGGAGGACATAAGAACGGAATTCTCCACATTTTGCGGCAAGCCATATACAACAGTGATCGAGATAACGATGGAGACAGTACGGTTCACAATAAGACTACAGTGAAATATTATGGAAAGGAACGCTAGCCTGTGATTTGCTACATAAGTATAAGCAAATACTGAAGGCAGCAAGCAAATATGAACCCAAATAGCATCAGATTTGAACGAATGAGGTCAATGCCGCAACTTCGAAAAGAAAAAGGAAAACTTACTTGAGTGTATAGATTCGAATAAAAGGGTATCGGAGAGGGGCGCGCTATCAGGCACCGCTGCTGAATCTAACCATATGTCATGCTGAAAAAAAAAACCACGTTTACATCAAGTAATATTGGATCCCCCAAAAATTCCAGATCAGTTCAAAATTTACTGAAGCAACTTACCACAGGGGTCATATCGTCTTCTTCGGGTACAATGACATCTCCCTCTTCAAAGTCCTCATCAGAAAGTTCCGTACTAGCACGCGACTTTTGAACTTCGTATGCGATCGGTTTTCCCCCCTCTTCAACTTCGTTGTCCTGGAGCAAGTCAATAGGATCTTGTGGAATTCAGTTCGGCCAGATATCCTATGAATAAACTTTACAAACCTGAACACATATCTCCTCATAACCCTGATGTTGGCGATTATCCTCAACTTTTTCTTCCGCCTGCTCGTCTTTCTTCCGACAAAGGTCATTAACAAAGTTTTTGATAAGAAGCCTGAAAGAAGTTATAAGATTCCAGTGTATGTCAAAAATCATTAGCACTACTCCTCTCGAGCGCAATGAAGATTAGCACGAAAAAGTTATGTGAAAATCTGGACACGGAAATCGCATAAGAAACCCATTTCTGTAGGGCTACAGTAGGTATACGGTGAGAGATTGAACGAATATGCCAATTTCAGTAAGAAAGCGTAGCATGCAAAACAATGTTTATAGTTCTGCTCAGCGTCTGAGAGCCCCTTCTTTGTTTTCAACATTGTTTTGCCTGCAAAAAATTAAGAGGATTCCCTGAGGTATCGTACCTACGGTGTAACTACCAGAAACCTACGAAAATTACGGTGGGCGACTTTTTTGACAATATTACGCTTATCCCTCATTACGGCAGAAAAAAAAATCTATCGCAAAACTATCACATGTCTGAGCAAGCTCATAGGATTTTTAAAAGAACTGTTCTTCACTGAAAGATTAGCGAAAGTTTCTGATTCTTCGACATACCTTTTCCTCATAGCCATGCCGCCACAGCCTGCCTTCCTTCTTTCAGCCTTGTCGCTTACTTTGTCGATAGCCAAGCTGCATAGATGCTTGAACACCTCCTCGTTCAACATTGCAAACGAATCCATTCCTACCACTTACCTAAACGCTATCAATTAAAAATTTGGTACACAGCACAAGCATCGATGGGAGTGCGTTTCTCGCGAATATGAGTAGCACGCAGCGCCGTCATGTCGCTCGTGCTGCAATCACCGCCATGCAAAGGTTTTCTCGATGGCTCCTTCTATCCTATTTGATGTCACCTACCATGCGAATGAACCAAGTATCAAAAAAAACCTATGGTTTGCTGTAACGGTGACGATTCCAGCACAAACGGCACGGCCGCGCCGCGCCGCGCGGTATGCGAGTCCGCGAAAAACACACTCCTGTTGACGACCACAGCATAAATTAATGACAGCAAAAACAATCGTCTAGCGTAAACGAAATCATATGGAGCAGAGAAACACTTATCTACAATTACAACTATCGCACCATTCAAGGAAATTGTGTGGCTAGATCAAACATTTAAGAGACTGTGCAGAAGTATGCAATCCAGGTTTGAGCAGAGATTCATGACGAAGTCCTCAAAAATGACTGGGCGACGGCTGAGGATTCCACTGGAGGGTAAAGATAAGATGACTACAACACATTTCATGAAAAGTCAGGTGCACGATGCTCACATCGACGTTAAACAAGCTTAGACTCACAGAACAGGTAGTGGAAGGATAAGTGGTGGATCCAATTGTTCAAAATTTGACGGTGTAGCGACTTGTAGGACAGCAAAAAAACAAACGAATCAATTTTAGACAATATGGACCAATCAGCTGAGAATCGGACAGCTGATCTCACACCGGACAAAACACGACAGGTTTTGGGTAAAATTAATAGTGTTAGTGATGTGGTTTAACGAGAAGCAAGATGATCACAGATATCTATCGAGGACGACGGCATGGCATGCCTTAGCGATATTCAACTCTATTCGTTGTAAAAATAAACCGGAAAGAGTGAAATATTTACACTGTAGGTTCCCAATCCCGTGCACGTAAAGGCAGTGCGTATGAAAGAGGGCGTCTAATGCAAGGACAGGTATAGCTGAATCTCCATGATAACCACGATTCGAATTTGTTCATTGTGCTTCGCATGAGAAATACTGTCGATTATTACGACCCACAGAAATCTACCACTCAGAAGAATATACTTAGAAAAATCGTAAGGCATTTCGGCCTAGGTTGGCGCACCGATAAATCATTGACGCTCGTCCCGACAAAGTGATAGTCCAGTGAACAGAATCAATATAAGACAGTTCAGTAATCTAGAGAAATGCGAAAACTTGGAAGTGAGATAACTCGGCACGTGACTGAGATCTTTCCCTCTTCCTGATCAGGTCACCTTTGTGACGTGTAGATGTGCATTGTTGCGGAGATCCCAGCTGGCTTAAAAGAGCAGTTCTATCATGCCTACATTTGAGGCATGTGTAAGAGGTCTCAGCCGGAAGTAGACAAGGCACCTTCTTAGATGACCAAACACTACCACCGAGTATAGGTAATGTGAAGATTTCACGGCGCAGTGAGAAAATGAGCCGCACTCCATCGAATCAGCTTAGCTACTGTCACCTGTATTTCGGGCGCCCACGCAGCACCAGCGAGATTCCAAATTTGGAAACAATTTGTGAGGAAAAACAAGGTTCGTATCTCTACAGTTCACTCACATACACCAGGCAGAACTTAGGGTAAAGCGTTTGAAGGAGCAAACTAAACATTGTGGATGCACGACAGGCGACAAAGGTGCCAATTCAAATCGAAACAACTAAACA